>CM067069.1:23017943-23241663 GCA_033980235.1 Diadema setosum | reverse complement strand
CCCCCCCATACACCTCCTCCCCCCGTTAACCCGGTCGCTCCGCTCTCTCTCACAGATATTTCAAAAACAAAAAATGTCTTCATACTTTTAAGGTCTGATTTTCCGCCGCAAGTCATCTGACAAGCAAAAAAAAAGCAACAACAAGAACAAAAAGTCTTCATATTTTTGCTGCCACTTTCCTCCCACTTTATATTTCATGCAAAAGAGTGGGACATCCGATCCCTGTAAAGTGTGCGTGTGGGGGGGGGGAGAAGCTTCTCCCCCCCCCCCCCCCCTCCCAAGGCTGCGCCGGTCCGGTTATGGGCTTGTAAGCGTGGTGATGGTGACCATCCCCCCCCCCCCCCCACTCCTCAGTACGGATTTACGCCGTTGATGCAATGACATGCATGAATGCATTGTCTTCGTATTAGTGAGGGAGATGCAGTTTGGCACATGCTTAAAACATTTTTGAGTGGCGGCATCAAAAGGCGTTTTCACATCAGCCCGATAAAAATCCAAGCTCGAGATATTTTTCGCGATCGCAGATTAGCGCGCTATTTCATTTCATTCGCATCACCCCGAACATTATCAAATAGCGCGCTAGTTCGCATTAATTATCCTGCTATTTCGGAAATTTCCCGAGTTGGACTAGAGAATTTTTTTCGCTCAATAATTAGCGCGCTAATTTGTATTCACATGATCAAATAGCGCGCTATTTCGTGGTCGGATAATTTCCCAAGTCAGAAAATAGCGCGCTATTTCGAAACATCGGGCTGATGTGAAAACGCCTAATGTTGGTTCAAAGGGAATGAGCGTCGCTGGGGTGACAAGACCTTGTATCTGCAATTTTGGTGAACATGACTTTTTTTTAATTAATGGTCAGATAATTGGTTAAGTGATGTCCTGTCCAAATCCTAACTGTCTTACCCGAAACATGAAGCCACCACGGCATGTCAAAGGAAAGGCTTTCCCATTCGCTTCAGTGCTTCGGCCGCCATGTTTTTTGGCTCTCCTGAACATTTGACATTTTGTAGATAACGAGGTCTTGTCGCCCCAGCGACGTGAGGCTATTAATATTTTGACTCCATC
Source organism: Diadema setosum (assembly GCA_033980235.1). Classification (NCBI taxonomy): domain Eukaryota; kingdom Metazoa; phylum Echinodermata; class Echinoidea; order Diadematoida; family Diadematidae; genus Diadema; species Diadema setosum. The sequence goes on along the minus strand of CM067069.1, from coordinate 23,240,595 downwards.
TGTTGAACACTATAGACCTATATAAAAAGAACGCGGAAACCTCTCGGCGTCATAGCCGTTCATCGCCGACAATGGATTTCAAGATTCGTTTGTATGACCAAGGAGGTTTCTCTTGAACCTCCTTGGTATGACACATGCAGGATAGGATGCATGTGTATTATTAAGGATCGAAACTCAGTAGAGGCAGAGCGCCAGAATCAGCGGCAGATCATGCAACTTGCATCAACCTGTTGTCGGCATCATGGTCCGCACAGGCCGCACTCTTACTTCCAAGAAAAGGCGGGGTCCCCTAGCCCAACAACCATTGAAACCTAGGTGGGAGAAAGTTTTCCTTGAAGCCACATAAATCTCTCCAAACGGAAAGGCGCCGTGGATAACAAAAAGTAAGCAGTTTACTTCATAGTGTAATTACCGCTTTTTCAATGCGTATTTGTTTGACTGTTTGTTTATTTGTGCCCAATGACAGTGACTATGTGTGTGTGTGTGTGTGTTTTGTTTGTTTGTTTTTTAGATAAGTTTAAGGGCTGTCTGGGTCCCGTTGCATAAAACTTTTTTAGCAACCTTAAAAGATTCAGGTTGGGATTTGCCCAACCTGAATTTTTTAAGGTTGCTAACCTAAGAATGTAAAATCCGTTGCATAAAAACTCTGGTTGGGAGCTTCCAACCGGAATTTTGTGATTTCAACCGGAAAAAAATCCGGTTGGAGTTTTATGCAACGGGCCCCTGGTTATCATGCGATTGTGTGTGTGCGTATGTACGTATAAATGATAAAGATAAACTAAATCACAAGACACAGTTTCTCGTTCTTTTCGAGCATTTAGTTATTACACCTGACGCCTTCCCATTGATATGCATAACATAAGTTTGGAGATATTCTATAAAAACATGCTTCGGATATAAAAATCGATAAAAATCAATGTCTCTATCTCTACAACGGAAGCTTGTGGTCTCTTCCTTCCCGCTATTCTAATGCTTTCTAATAAATAACGGATACCTCACTTGTATTATTATTATTATTATTAAGTTTCATGACGTTACATTAATTTGTAATCAATTGCGGCCTACAAAACAAAACCGTTCATAAAATGCCTTATTGCGCTATCATGTCTCTGAGACATGGCCTGTGATAAATTATACAATGTATGTGGACGACAAGATTATAACTAGTGTAATTGGGCTGTTTACATCTGCTATGGTGTCACTTTCACATATAAGTGGGGGTTTCTAAAGAACATAATCATAATTAAATGTCACTGAGGCATCATCATTACACATTAATGCATAGTAATGTCGCACAAAATATTAACTCAAAAACTGACGCCACTGACATTATGCGCGTTCGGCTTAAAGTGATGCAAGCGATGTGTTTTGAGTCATAGGCCAAGGCTGAATACTATTCCACATTTTCCGCCACGCGCTCTTCCGTCTTAATTTATGCGAAGAAAACGTAAAAAGACGCAAGGAATTATTAGTCAAGGCGCTAATTCCTGTAAGAGGCTTAATTAAGGAGTTCGTTCAACCCACCCCGCAGAAAAGGTTTGACCAGACAAGGTGGTAGATGGGACCTCTATGAACATCCCCAGGTAGTATGTGGTTCCAAATTGTGGTGTCAGTAGAATTTTACTGGCCACTTTTCATCATGATTTGTTGGAACAAACGTAAAAGAGTCTGCGCACGCCAAGACTATTACAAGCACCACTAGCACTGCACAGGCGCCAGTGCGCCAGTGCCAGTGCTGCGTGTAGTAGTCTTAGCGTGCATCTACTTTTTCTTCGATAAACAAGGGTTTTGCCTGCAAACTAATTTTTCAAGCCAAGCTGGGTTCGGTGTAGTGTAGTTTCTAGCCGTTTTTATTTCGTCTTTATTTCAAGAGTTCAAGCAAGCCGAGTGAGAGCGCATACCCGGTGATTGTGACGACCGAATCGCAATCACTGGGTGTGTGCTCTCACTCCACTTAGCGCAATATTTCCAGCGGGCCTCTGCATAATACACAAGCTGCAACTCAGAGAAATAAAGACGAAAAAACGGCTAGAAATTAAGACTAGGGTCGGTAAACGCTTGTCGCTATTTGAGGCACTGAAAACGACAAACTCACACAGTTTTTGCATTTATTTCATGAAGAATTCATCAAAACTGCATAAAACTATATATGTATATGTTGCTAGAGATGTCATCAATACAGCGGGATTCATTGTAAGTTATAATATTGTGCATGGTTACCATGGTAACCGGATGCCTAAAGGTGACTGGTAACCCCCCAAATGCCTCCTGCTGCTGCAAACATTGTTTTTTTTTTAAATCTTATAGATGCAATAAAAAAAATCACAATTTTTCATTGATTTTCGTTAAAAAAGTTTTCCCTGTTGCCATGGCAACCAGTATCATCCAATCAGAATTTAGTTGTCAATAACTCGAAAACTAAAGCCCATAATTTCAAAAAGCTCATAAGCATGTCCTTCCTTCTGCATAAAGTGTACATCAGGTATATGTGAAGAATATTTTGAAGCATTCTCAAGTTACAGCAAAATTTGTAAGCAAAGGCATAATAAACGGCCATTGAAAGAAAGATATCATTTTCGAATAGTAAAATGCATGAAAAAGTTGCATCCGTCGTACTTTCAACACAAATTTGACTTCAAAGCATAGGCAAATGTATATAGTTTTTAATAATGTATGGACACAAATTTCCCTTAAAAATAAGATGAATACAGAAAGCAAAGCCAATATTCTATAGTAGCTCTTTCGAGTATTTACAGAGCGATGGTTATTCAAAACAATCCTGGAAAAGAGCAGAGGAAAGCAATTGATTGTTTATGTTCTTAAAGGAAGTCTATTCAAGAATACCGATAAATTCCGTTCTAAAGAAGGAATATACACGTGCGCTGGATTATCCATCAAAGAATTAAGCGTACTTTTGTGTTCGTTAACTATTGTAAAAGATATATATGTATATATATATATACATATATACATATATATATATATATACTAGCAGCACCCGTGGAAATCCACGGGTCTGAGGGGTTTTATTTTTTTTTTTCTCAAAGATACGATTTTGCACATTTTTATTGATGAAATAAAAAGATTTTTTTTCTCATTCTATCGTTACTTGTGCTCGATCTCTTCTATACCCATGACCACCACCCCCCCCCCACCACACACACACACACACACACACACATACACATTTCCACCCACGCAGAACAAAAAAAAAAAACCAAACAAACAAAAAACAAAACAAAACCCAAAAACAAACATTCAGGGGAAAATTATCAAAAACGCTTATGAGATTCTCCGGAAGTTCTGCCCACAGATTCTTCCGTCGGAATGGGGAGATACTATTGACACTATGGCTTTGATATTAATTATACCCCTGCTCTTGCATCCATGCAGGTACCCGAGGGAATCCACGGCTGGTCTTAAGACCTAGCATTTTTTTTTTATTCCTATTTCTTTTCCCACGTTATGAGAGAAAAATAGAATATTTTTGGTCGTCTTCAATTGCTCCCTCCTTTATGTTTTTAATCACCAAAACTTGGTTTGATAGATCATAGAACCATCCGTTTATCAGCTTCAGACTATACATCATCATTATTATTATTATCATATTATTATTCTCATTAGGCCCCTATTGTTCTATTGCTGTTATAATTATTATTGTTATTTGGGGAGGGGGATCATAGTCATTAGGTTTTATTAGTATTAGGCACCTTTCGGAATCCATGGGTCTCAGGGCTTCGTATTTTTCCTTTAATACTTCTTCAAGCACGTTATGAGAGAAGAAATACACAAAGAATATTTTCGTCTTCATTTGCTCCCTCATTTCTGTTTTCATAATCAAAACTTGGTTTGATACTGTTCATTGTTTTTATTATCATAATAAATAGCATTATCATTATTATTATTGTTATTGTTATTGTTGTTATTTTGTGGGAGGGGAGATCATAGTCATTCGGTTTTATCATTATTTTATATTATTCATTGACATGGGGATGAATCAAGGGAATTAAGGAAAAAAGTTTATCGGTCAAGGATAGTGAATATCTTTTTTTTCCGTCATGTCAAGGTTTCTCTACGACTGATAGACGTTTCAAATGGCTTCATTATCATTGCTATTTCATTTTAAACATCAAAACAATCCAGTACCTGTTTGTGTCTCTTCCGCCCACCCTTAAGTTATGGATCATAGCACCCCCTTCCCATTCATTTGCATTGGCCTATTGTATTATTATCATTATTTCAGTGTATTATTGTTATTGTTATTATCATTATTATTATTACTAACATTATTATTATTATTTAGGGGAGAGGAGAGAGTAGAGTCATAATATAGGGATGATCAACCAAGGGAGGCGGAAATGTTAAGAATTGTAAAAATCTGTTTCCCCCATTTTTCTGCTGTTGATCAAAAGCATTTCTGAAGACAGTCCTGCGCAAACTGTCCAAAACTGCTTCCCTGCACTAACATACGTAATCTTGTGCTGAGTAGGACTACTTCATATATAGACCCCTAGTGTTTTTGTTACTATTGTGATAAGAGAAATAAAATATTTTTGTCTTCGTTTGCTCTCTTCTTTTTGTTTTTATCACCAAATCTTGGTTTGACGGATCATAGAACCACCCGTTTATCTGCTTCAGACTGTACATTTTTATTATCATTATTATCATAATCATTAATGTCCTTCTTCTTCTGCTTCAGGCTTACATTATCATCATTATTGTTATTATTAGTATTATAACTATCACTATTATTATTATTACTATTATTATTATATTATCATTATAATCATCATTGTCATATTTGGGGAGGGGGAGATCATAGTCACCCGTGGGAATCCATGGGTCTCAGGGCCTCGTATTTTTTCTTTAATATTTCTTTTCCCACGTTATGGGAGAAAGAATATTTTTGTCGTCATGTGCTCCCTCTTTTTTATTTTTATCACCAAAACTTGGTTTGATGCACCATAGAACCACACATTTGATATGTCCACTTGTAACTTCAAAAATTGGCGGTCAGCAAAGCGAGGGTTTCCCCCGCGTCCGCTCGTCTCATAAATATTCATGTTTACAGCAGCCATGCAGTAAACGAATGAACAGCGGCGCGTGTACTCTGATATGGAAGGGTACAATCGGCAAGGACAAAATTTAAGTAGATATTTAGCCGTCCTGAACAGTCCGAGTACAATGATACCCGACTTGAGAGTAAACTAAATGACGTACCTGAGCTGCATAGTATCCTGCAGTTGTGCAAAATACAATGAAATAACAGCATTCGTTGTTTTCATTTGGGCACGCCAATGGCGAACGTCGCTGTACGTAAATGCCCTTGTACTAACAATGACCGCGCCGTGTATTGTACCATAATGAGTGTCCATATCACGCGAACGAACGCAGAGAGCGTTTCGTGTAACCATCGTCAATACATACACAGGCGCAGGCCACACACTGGCATACCGTACCCGAGAGTACATTGCGTGCGTGCGTGCGTGTCCGCCGGAATATGACAGAGATTTCGCTGCACGCCATCATCTTTTTGACTTTAGTATCCCCACTGTCTCTGCAAGCTAAAAGATGGACGATCGAGAAAGGCAGGAGTCCAGCGCAGGATCGGTGAATATTAAAACGCTCGGCTCTGACGTCACGCACAAAAATGCATTATGCATCTATCTAATTAATTTCTCTTTGTCGTCCTCGACGTCGACACGGAGGCGGAGCGCGGACGAAACCCGGTCCAAGGCACGTAGGAGACCCTCCCGCTGCCGACGGCACCGGTCTCGGGGGCCCGGATCCGACGGCTCGGGAGGAGATAGACAAACCAGCAACGCCGGAATAAAACAGGAAATACATAAGGCCCCGACAACAACAACAACTTCGCCTTTTACTATTATAGACTAGCAGCACCCGTGGAAATCCACGGGTCTGAGGGCCTCATATTTTTTTGAATTTATTCATATTATTTTCGCCGCGTTTTGAGTAGTCAATAAGAAAGAACTTTACTATTTTCTCCTTTCTTCTTTTGCACCCTCTTCTACCCATGGCTATCCCCTCCTAACGCCTGAGCTGAGGAGCCGGTCCATGGAATGGGACTTTAAAATCGCCCCGCTTGCGGTTATCACACATCAACTTAGCAGCACCCGTGGAAATTCGAGGATTGTCTTCTTTGCCCAAAGATTCTTCCCGTCGAAGCACGAAGGGGGGGGGGGGGTGCCATTGACATTTTGCCCTGCATATCTCCCCCTTCCCCATGCCATTCGCCCTCAGTCTCGACGCCCGTTGAAAAAAAAAAAATACATGAGCCCTATCTAGCCCACCTAACGCACACACATCTTTTCTCTTCATGAAAAAGCTGAAAAGTGGCGTATGTCATGAATAACATTCATTTTACCACGTCATTTCAAAAAAAAAAAAAAAACCACACAACGACAATATGTTTATATATCCTCCCACGTTATGGGAAAAAGAAGAATATTTTCGTCTTCAATCGCTCCCTCCTTTTTGTTTTTAATCACCAAAACTTGGTTTAATATATCATATATAGAACTATCCGTTTATCTGCTTCAGACTAAACATCATCATTATTATTATCATATTATTATTCTTATTATGCCCCTACTGTTATATTATTATTGTGATCATAGTCATTAGGTTTTATAAGTGTAAGAAACCAATGGAAATCTACGGGTCTCAGGGCTTCGTATTTTCTCTTTAATATTTCTTCAACCACGTTGTGACAGAAGAAATACACAAAGAATATTAACGTCTTCACTTGCTCCCTCATTTCTGTTTTCATAATCAAAACTTGGGTTGATGGATCTAGAACCGCCTGTTTATCTCATTGACACTGTTTATTGTTTTTATTATCATTATAATCATTGATTATGATTATGATTATGATTATGGTTATTATTATTATCATTATTATTTTGAGGGAGGGGAGATCATAGTCATTCGGTTTCATTATAATTTTATACAATTCATTGACATGGGGATGAATCAAGGGAATTAAGGAAAAAAGTTTATCGGTCAAGGATAGTGAATCTTTTTGTCCGTCATGTCAAGGTTACTCTCAAGGTTACTTATTTCAAATAGCTTCATTATCATTGATATTTCATTTTAAATATTAAAACAATCCAGTACCTGTTTGCGTCTCTTCCGCCCACTCTTATTATAGTTATGGATCATAGCACCCCTCCCCATTCATTTACATTGGCCTGTTATATTATTATCATTATTATTTCAGTGTATTATTGTTATTGTTATTATCATTATTACTATTACTAACATTATTATTATTTAGGGGACAGGAGAGAGTAGAGTCATATAGGGATGATGAACCAAGGGAGGCGGAAATGTTAGTTTGTTAAAAATTGTAAAAATCTGTTCCCCCCATTTTTCTGCTCTTGACAAAAAGCTTTTCTGAAAACAGTCCTGCGCAAACTGTCCAAAACTGCTTCATTGCACTAATATACGAAATCTTGTGCTGAGTAGGACTACCCCAGTTGTGTTTTTGTTGCTATTGTGCTGAGAGAAATAAAATATTTTCGTCTTCATTGACTCTCTTCTTTTTGTTTTTATCACCAAACCTTGGTTTGATAGATCATAGAACCACCCGTTTATCTGCTTCAGACTGTACATTATTATTATTATTATTATTGTGTTGTTATTATTATTATCATTATTATTATTATTATTATTATTATTATTATTATTATTATTATATTATCATTATGATAATTATTATTATTTGGGGAGGGGGAGATCATAGTCATTAGGTTTAATAAGTATAGGCACCAGTGGGAATCCACGGGTCTCATGGCCTCGTATTTTTTCTTTAATTCTTTTTCCCACGTTATGGGAGAAAGGATATTTTTGTCTTTTGCCTTTTTAAAAAATTTTTATCACCAAAACTTGGTTTGATGGACAATAGAATCACCCATTTTATTCCCACTTGTAAATTCAAAAATAGGCGGTCGTCAAAGCGAGGGTTTCCTCTACGTCCGCTCATCTTATGAATATTCATGTTTACAGCAGTTTTGCAGTAAACGAATGGACAGCGGTGCGTGTAATCTGATATGGAGGGGTACGATCTGCAAGGACAAAATTTAAGTGGATATTTAGCCGTACTAAACAGTCCGACTACAATGATACCCGACTTGAGAGTAAACTAAATGACGTATGTGAGCTGCATAGTATCCTGCAGTTGTGCAAAATATAATAAAATAACAGCATTCGTTGTTTAATTTTCACTTGGGCACGCCAATGGCGAACGTCACTGACACTGTACGTGAAATGCCCTTGTATGACCGCGCCGCCATGAAGTCCATTGATGTATCACTCTTACGCAGATAATGTTTCGTGTAACCATCGTCAATACCTACACAGGCGCAGGCCACACACTGGCATACCGTACCCGAGAGTACATCACAAAACCCTACACACACTCTGTGTGTAGAGTTCTGTGGAGTACATTGTGTGCGTGCGTGCGTGTCCGTCGAAAGACGTCAGAGACTTCGCTGCACCCATCATCTTTAGTATCCCACTGTCTCTGCAAGCTAAAAGATGGACGATCGAGAAAGCAGGAGTCCAGCGCAGGATCGGTGAATATTAAAACGCTCGGCTTTGACGTCACGCACAAAAATGCATTATGCATCTATCTAATTAATTTTTCTTTTTCGTCCTCGACGTCGACACGGAGGCGGAGCGGGGACGAAACCCGCGCCATTCGATGCAGGATACTCTCCCGCGGCCGACGGCACCGGTCGCAGCTCCCCGGAGCCGACGGCTCGGGAGGAGATAGACAATCCAGCAACGCCGGAATAAAACAGGAAATACATAAGGCCGCGACAACAACAACAACTTCGCCTATTATATATATAGATATATATATATATATATATATATATATATAAGAAGAAAGAGTCTCAAGTACGCCATGGATCCAACTATTACAAAATTTTTATTACAAAATTTTCGGTCTGCCTCAGACCTTCGTCAGTGCAAAGACAATGATGGACAATGATAAACATGAATCATAACAACAATGCTATGCGCGTCATGCGCGTAGTGCGTTGCCCTGGAGCTGCGTTGTCAAGGAGAGCGCTGATACGTATAGGGGTATGGTAGAAAGTGAAGACTGAACTCAGACTCAACAAAAGTTTCAAGTGCTTGTTTGAATCATACTATGCTATATACTCTTTATAAAAATACATTGCTATATATACGTCCTTGTAATAATAGACTTTAGCGATTCTATTTTTTGTAGATAAACATCGAAGAAAAGACGCATAGAAAGCATTGATTACAAATGGAGAAAAAATTAAAAGAAATGAGCTAATAATACAACTAGTTATAAGAGCATCTATTTACTGTAAAAATAAAAATTATATATATAATATATATATATATTATACGGATAATCAAGACATCATATTAAAAAAATAGTGTTCAATACAAATATGATAGAATCTCAACATTAACTCAATTAAAATCTCAATGAAGACTAAACTCAAACTCAACAGTTCCGAGCGTATGTGTATATTGTATGCATGCCAATGTATGCTATATATACTATATATAAATACATTACTGTATGTATACATCCATGTAATATTTGACTTTTGTGACTCCTTTTTTTCGTAGATAAACATCGAAAAAAAAACATGTAAAGACGCATATCAAGCACCAATCAAGCATTAAATACAAAATAATGGAGAAAAAATGAAAAAATAAGCTCATAATAATCATAACCAAATATCGAAGCATCTGTTTACTGTAATGATGAGAATATGATAAATTTGCGGCTAATCAAGACATCATATTTAACATAAAAGGTAAGTGGTCAATGCGAAATATAATAAAATCTTAACATTACCTTTTGTAAATAATGAAAAATATGCATATAATATAGGTCTAGTCTCAGATTCTTAGAGATTCATTTCTTCACTTCTTGTAGAAAGAGAAACTGCTTAACCATCCAAGGTCCTTGTTGAGTCCTGTTTCAAAAGACCTGGTTTGGATGATGAATTTCATTTCAGCTAATTTTCTGGCTTCTCTGTCTTTGAAATTAGTGCCGATGATACAGAATTGCAGATCCCGAATTGAGTGGTTGCCTGAGTTGAAATGTTCGGCAACTGGTAGTGATGACTTGTGCTGAATTGAATTTCTGTGATTGTTGAAACGAAGTCTGAACTTAGTACCTGTTTCCCCGATATACTTCGCGTTAGGGCATTTTGAGCATGAGATGCAGTAAACCACATTTGGGGTGTCACATGTGGCGTGAGGGGTAGAGACAGAGAAGCCAGGAGTTAGATCTACTTTTTCAGAGGTGAGCATATGGGCACAGATTTGGCAACGGCTTTTGCCACATGGGCGGTTAGCTTTCTGTTTTTGTTTCTTTGAGATTGAGCTCTTTACCAATAATTCTCGTAGGTTTTTCGGTTGTTTTTGAGCGTTGATGGGGTGGTTCGAGAACGTGGCAGGGAGAGATTTGTCAAGAGATAGGTATTTCCACTCCTTGTTGATTTCGTTAATCAACGCTTTTGTGGAGGGATGATACGTGGTTACAAGAGGTAGCCTGTCAGATGGTTTAGCAGTTTCGCTTTTACTCTTGAGTAACTCTTCACGCTTTTTTGATTTAGCTCTTTCTAGACTGCGGTTTATCATGTGGATAGGATATCCTCTTTGTAAGAAGAAGCCTCCTAGTGTGATCGCTTGTTTGTCAAATTCCTCGTCATCTGAGATGATTCTCCGGTATCTCAGAAACTGACTGTACACGACCGCTTCTTTGCAGTGTTTTGGATGGAAGCTTTCATGGCGAAGATAGGTGTGTTTGTCAGTGGGCTTGTGATACACACTTGTCGAAATCTTGTTTCCGTCAGATATTTTGAGTTTAACATCAAGGAAGGCAATCTCTGACTTTGACTTTGACATAGTGAATTGGATGCTTCGGTTGACTTTTCCGAAGTCTTCGACAAACTTCATGAGCGACTCGTCTGAGTCTGTCCAAATTATGAAAATATCATCGATGTACCTCAGATAGAGTAGAGGCTTCTTCTCACATTTGGATAGGAAACTTTGTTCTAGCTCACACATGAATATGTTTGCATACGAAGGGGCCATTTTCGTGCCCATTGCAGTTCCATTGGTTTGGAGATAGAATTTGTCGTCAAACGTGAAGAAATTGTGCTTGAGAATGAACTCTGTTAACCTAGCAAGATCAGTTACAAGAGATGCTTCTACGTCTTGCTTAGTAAGAAAATCTGACATGGCCTTGACTCCGTCTTCATGACCTATGTTAGTGTACAGAGAAGTGACATCCATCGTGACTAGAGTAAATGACTCGGGGAGTTTATCCTTAATGGACTCTATCTTGTTGAGAAAGTCAGTGGTGTCTTTGATGAAGCTGGGAATCGAGGGCAAGTATTTTTGTAGAGTTCTATCTACGTAAGCTGACATCATTTCTGTTAGAGAACCACAGTTTGATATTATGGGTCGGCCTGGTGGGATGATGTTATGTGATTTAGCTACGTCGATTACCTGGTCACTGGAGATCTCGCCTTCTGGTTGTTCGAGGTGTGAGGCTACTTTCGCTTGTAGTTTGTGGATCTTCGGTAGAAGGTAGAGACGACTGGTTCTGGGATCGGTGGGGAGAAGGTTCCTGCTTTCAGTTTTCGGGATCGCCGATAGTGACGACAGGACTTCCTCTGCCTCTTTGGTGAATTGCTGAGAGGGATCCGACGACAGGGGTGTGTAGAATCTTCCATCAGAGAGTTGCCGTTGTGCTTCCGCGATGTAGTTGTCTTTATCTTGAACAGTAACTGCTCCCCCTTTATCTGCTGGTTTGATAACTATGTCGTCGTTGTTTTGGAGGGATTTGATGGCTCGTCGCTCACTTGCGCTCAAGTTGTCGGCTGTACATTTTTCGTCAATAGAGCGAAGGAATGTGTCAAGGTGCTGATTAACACTGTTGATGAAGGTGTCGATATACTGGTTTCGATTGCCAGGCGGTGTCCACTCTCTGCCTCCATTGCGTTGGGATTTAGGATTAGCAGGCACTGCGTTCTCCGCTTTATGTGCATCATGAGAACTATCCCCATCGAAGTACTCACGGAGTCTCACCCGACGTTCGAAGTTCCGGACATGTTGACAGAGTTGGAGTTTATCAAGTTTCGTGGTGGGGCAGAAGGACAAACCGCGGTTTAGAATTTTCTCTTCAGCATCAGTGAGTGAATAATGGGATAGATTCACCACCACGTTATGAGCTTCTGGCGTACTCTCCTCCGTTGAGTCTGCGGGCTTTTGCCTTCTGGTGTTGAGGATGGGTGAAGTGGAAATCAAGTGATCGAGCTTTTGATTTTGGAACTCACAGTATGTGAAGAGGGAAACATTGGCCAAAAATAATGGCGACACCCCGACAAAAACTGAAATTGAAAAACAGGTTAGTCCCACTACACCGCTCTCTTCATCAGTTGCCGGGGAGCGGAAGGTGAAAAGGGTAGGAAAGAATCGTTTCAGAATCGGGCATGCTTTTGCAAACATGACCGATCCCGGCAAGACGACTCTTCTCACTAACCTGTTTGATTCGAAAAGATGCACGCAGCTCACAGTACCGTCTCCATGGTGAAAGATCGCGTATCACTATCGGCAACACAAGCGGTCTGGAGCATCCGCGCATCCCATAGTTACGTCACAATGCTTAGGCATGGGGAATACCCCACGCCTGTGAATGTCTAAACAGCCACAGATGGAAGGAGGCTTTCTCTGCTACGCTACACGCTACCTTTTCCAGAGCCTTTGCCTTTGAACGTCTAGCACCCAGGCGATAGAGGGAAGGTAGAAGAGCATGAGATGCAAACCCCCTGCACCCTACCTCTACCGGCCACACTGAAGCAGACCATCCATTTTCCTCACAGCATGCTTGGAGTTCTTCATACTTCCTTGCTTTTCGCTAGTGAGCGTTCTGCATGTTTCCCTCTTCACATACTGTGAGTTCCACCATGGCGACCAGTTTCCTCTCATCTGAGTAAATTACAATGTCTGGTCTCAAATCTGTGAGAGCGATTTGCTCTGGAAACACAAGTCTAGAGTCCAAATCTGCTTTTACCTTCCAATCATTTGCTGCAGCCAATAGGCCCATATGCTTTCTTTCCGAACTCCTGGTTACTGTTTCTCCCTGGCGTACGAAACGTATGATGTGGGAGGGGCTTCCAGAAACTGGATTCTCCGACCTGGCGCTCACTTCCTCCTGAAGACCATGAAGGATAACTCTCAGCACACGATTATGTCGCCAAGTATACCGACCCTGTTGTAGACTCAAGGGGCAACCAGCCAAGATGTGTGATGTGGTGCACTCCTCTCCACACAGGGCACATGCATCACTTGCAGCGAGGCCCCATCTCTGGAGGTTTGTAGGGGTTGAGACGGTGTCATATGTCGTGCCTATGACAAATTGTATAAGTTTAGGACTCATATCAAACAAAGTCTTCCATTTTAGATCACGACGTTTGACGTTCTCCCACGAAGTCCACTTCCCCTGCACCCCCATCTGAACTGCACGCACAAAATATTCGTCATCATGCTCCATAGCCACAATTTTACCAACTTCACACCGCCGCTCCTTTTTGCTCATTTTCTCCAGCGATGGGCGGGATTTTGAAACTCCTACCCCTTGGCGCCCAACTTGCCCCCTTGCAATGTCCTCAAAATGCAATCTGCTTTCCGCTCTCTCCACAGCTTCCTCAGGACTCCACTTTCTCCCACATCGAATCGTAGGCTTCATCTTCTGTACCGTCTCATCAGCGCTGTCGCGAAGTTGGAGTAAACTATTAACTACCGTTCTCTTCAGAATTCCAGTAAGACTGTCCAAAGGTAAGCGAAGTGTCGACTGTTTACAATAGAGCGCGACAGAAGATAGATTACAGCTGACCCCAAGCCACCTTCGAAGCAACTTCGACACCAATGTCTCCATTCGTTGAACGTGTGAAAGCGCAATGTCATATATCATCAGTTGCCACTGAATCCGAGGTAGAACAAGATGATTATAGCACCAACATTTCATGATTCCAGACAGCACACTTTTATCTAGCAGTTTCATCCAATTTCTAAGGGAGTTTTCAATGGACAAGCGAGCCTGCCTGTCATTCAAATCTCCATTGATCTTGCGTCCTAAGAATTTGACTGGCGTATTATGAATCCCAGGGATCCTCTGCCCGTCCACAACAAAGGGTTCTTCTTGTCGAACTTTCCCGTGGACCAATACAAGCGATCGCGATTTCGCTGCCTTGATTTTCATACGGCTCCAAGTCATAAACTCATTCACTATGTCCAAAACCTCCTGCGCCGAAATCACCGAAGAAGTGCAGATGGTTATATCATCCATGTATTCCTTTAATACAGGAACACGAATACCCCTCTTCTTCAAGAGATATTGCTTCGTCGAGATTTGGCTGACAAAGTCATTCAAAAGATTGAAAGTCGAAACAAAAAGAATTGGAGACAAGGTGCAACCCATGAAGATGCCAATTGAAAACTTCTGCCAGTCCGAGGTCCAATCCTTCACCGAAAAGCGCGCGTACAATCCGGCGTAGTAAGATTGAATAAGATCAACAAAAGTGTCGGGAACGTGGTACCAGCGAAGAGCAAAACTTATCGCCGCGTGGGGAACGGAACCGTACGCGTTCGCAAGGTCCAACCAAATTACAGCGAGGTTCTTCTGACAGGTTTTGGCATCTTTGATGGTTTCCCAAAGAGTAGATACGTGCTCCCATACGCCACAATGGCCACGTATTCCTCCTTTCTGCACGGAGACATCTAGGTAGTCGTTCACTCGAAGATAATGTCCTAATCTCTTGGCTTGAATTGCGAAGAACAGCTTAGCTTCCACATTAAGCAAAGAAATCGGTCGGAAGTCAGTAATTGTCTTTTCATTGGAAGTCGCCGATTTTTGAATGTACACACCTTCTGCTACTCTCCATTGGATAGGGATCTTCTTTGTTCTCCATACAACTAACATAAGACCCCATATCACGCGAAGAAGACGGGGGCACTTCTTGTACATTCTGTATGGAAGACCGTTTTGCCCCGGAGCGGAAGCATTTCTTGTCCGCCCAAGTATTACTTTCAACTCCCGGAAAGATGGGGCAGTGTCTCTGAAAGGTTGCGAAGGCGGGTCAGGCTTGATTGCGCCATCCCATTCTTCAAAAGCATTAGACGCATCCGATGAATAAGTCTGTTGAAGATGGTTATTTAATTCCTGCCTCGAGCAGTCGAGATCAATCTTCGGGCTCGGTTCAAGAATCTTTTTGGCTGCACGGAAAGGGTCAGTCATGAAAGCAGTTGATTGTTTATGTTCTTAAAGGAAGTCTATTCAAGAATACCGATAAATTCCGTTCTAAAGAAGGAATATACACGTGCGCTGGATTATCCATCAAAGAATTAAGCGTACTTTTGTGTTCGTTAACTATTGTAAAAGATATATATGTATATATATATATATACATATATATATATATATATATGTATATAGAATAAAATGAAATATCATGATATGTAAATTTTATTCAAAACGTGCAGTAATGAATTAATGCTGAGGAGAGAATGAGGGAAAAATCTTCGGCGTCTTTTCCCTTTTTATCCAGACTAATTTTACAGTGTAGAGCTGATCTACACTGAGTGATGTGCACGAAAGGCAAAAGAAACAAACCTGTCTAAATTCCAGATATTTTGGGGAGTTACCAATCACCTGTAGGCATCCGGTTACCATGGTAACCATGCACAATATTATACCTTACACTGTATCCCATTGTATTGCTGACATCTCTAGCAACATGCACATATAGTTTTAAGGCGTTTCGATGAATCCTTCGTGAAATAAATGCAAAAACTGTGATAATTTTGTCATTTTCAGTGCCCCAATGGCGACAAGCGTTACAGACCCTAGTCTTAATTTCTAGCTGTTTTTATTTCGCCTTTATTTCTCTCAGTTACAGCTTGTGTATTGTGCAGAAGCCCGCTGTATTGCGCTAAGCCGAGTGAGGGTGCATGCTCAATGAATGCCACAAAAAACGGTTCGGGCGTCACAATCGCTGGGTATGCACTCTCACTTGGCTTGCTTCAACTCGGAGAAATAAAGACGAAATAAAAACGTCTGGAAACTACACTACACCGACCCCAGCTTAGCGTGAAAAGTTAGTTTGCAGGCAAAAACCGATGTTTGTCGCTGAAAAAGTCTTTGTACGCTAAGACTATAACACGCACCACTGGCATTGGCGCCTGTAGCAGTGCTAGTGGTACGTGTAGTAGTCTTAGTGTGCGCAGACGCTTTCTCGAAGAATATGGTCATGTCGCAACTAAAATGGCCTGTAAAATTTCATTGATACCACAATTTGATATCACATACTACCTAGGGGTGTTCCAGAGGGTCCAACCGACCACCC
The DNA here is from genome assembly GCA_033980235.1 of Diadema setosum. Classification (NCBI taxonomy): domain Eukaryota; kingdom Metazoa; phylum Echinodermata; class Echinoidea; order Diadematoida; family Diadematidae; genus Diadema; species Diadema setosum. Next base: position 23,224,162 of record CM067069.1, on the reverse strand, counting down.
CATGCAGTCAAACCTTTTCTGCGGGGTGGGTTGAACGAAGTCATTTTTTCTGGGTCGCTGCGCCTGGACTATATATCCAGATGTTGACGCAACGCCGACTTCGGTCTTCTCTTTTTTTTTAAACACATGCTTATGTCTTATTTGTGATGCAAGGAAAGATAGGCTACATACATGAGGGATGGACCCAAATTTGGCGCCACGCTCATTAGAGTTTCAAATCATTGCAAGGAATGGGTGGTGTCACGTATGGATTATTGTACTGTTCAAATATTTTGCTCCACGTCCTTTGTCTTAATTTGATGCAAGAATAAGCCAGTTTGTAGTTCCACTTTGCGCATGAACAGAAAAGTGTCGTTTACTCCGGACATATTGGTTTTGGAATACACTGAGATAAGCATCCATTTTGTAATGCTCGTGTTTACTAGCACGTCCACCTGACAGCAACAAAGTGTTAATTCAAGCCTATATTACAAGTATGTATTGCAATATTGACAGAAAAGTCTGATAATGCATTCAATGCAAAACATGAAATTAATACTACTTCCGACAATTAGTGTTAACTGACGGACCATTCCGTCCGTCAGTTAACACTAAATTGAACACTCAAAGGCAACCCGGCCCTTGGGAAGTGTCCAAACTTAACTCTATACCCTTACGTCCCTTACAAGACACGCATTAAAATCAACCGAATCAAAGTTAATCTAAAAGTGCGTGCTTTTAAAAAATCTGTCATAATTACATCAAACCCTCGGCTATCAAGGCACTTTTATTTCCATTAAAATATCGTGGAAATGATTTGAAAAAAACAGCAACATTGCTCTACAACCCTGTGGGAGGTGCCCAAAGTATATAGTCCCCACCCCAAAGGCAATGGAAAACATACTGCAGTATATAATGTACCATGCAACACGAATGTGGTCCATGGGTAAACACGCCTCTGAAAAGTTTTTTTTTTCTATCTATATGCTTTATTTTAAAAAAAAATAAGCTCAAAATCACATAATTTACACACAATTCGCAACAATTTGAAAAATGGCAAGAGAAACATTTGGTGAAAATCAAACAATCACTTGGCCCCTACTAATGCCCTTAGCAGGGGCGGATCCAGGGAGGACCGCAACCGGCGCACGCCCCCCCCCCCTTTATTTTTTGTTGAAACAAAAGAAATAAAAAGAAAAGAATGGGGGAGGGGTGCGTGCGCCTCCCCTTTATTTTCGTAAATGCGCCCCCTCTTTACGGAATTCCTGGATCCGCCCCTGCTTAGATGTGGAAGATTTCTTGCTTTTCGATAGAAAATTGTCCAAATATTTTACCCAAAGTGTGCATCAGTTCGCTAAACGTCAATTCCGAAAGCAAAATCTATTTTGCTTTGGTGGGGAATACCCTCTCCTACACCCTCTCCCGTTGTGCCTCTTTCCCTAGCCTTAGTGCACTTTTCAGATTGACAAAATTCCAACTTTATCAAAAGTGAACACAAGATTTGTCACTTCTATTCAAACATTGGAAGTGTTCCCCCATGTACAAGATCTATTCCCTTGTGATTAACCCTTCCATATCAGATTAAGTACTCTTTTTGGATTGACAATTTCCCAAATATTCAATTTTTATTTTCAATTTTAAAAATGTACATTCCCCTTGCCCCCTCCCCCAATGCCTAGACTATGGCTACACTTTGAAGACTGAAAATACTCCACAAAATATGTGCTCCAGATTGTTGAGCTGAAACTATGAAAATGCAAAATCTTCCTCGTGTAGGACGCGCGGGAAATAGGGCTTATCCCCTCCCACATCTTTCTCCTGCATGCTTGGTTACCCTCCGCGGACAAACTGCACTTCTGATTGAACATTTTATAGATTTTCCACCAAAAAAGTGAAGTACACTGTGCGGCAGATTGTGTGAATTTCATTTCTAGAGATGCAAAAGCTCCCTTAAATATGGGATGGGTATACCACACAACCCTCACATTGCTTGGTCCCCTTCAGAGTTAGCACACTTTGGAGAATGGTAATTTTCTTAATATTCCACAAAAAGTGTGTATGAGATTGCCTTTCAATCCAATTCAACAAATTCAAAAGCTCCGTCGGGGGTGTGAGAGGGGGTATCCCCACACCCCCCCCCCCCCTCCTCCTAACCGCATTTAACTATATATCAAACGGGTGGTATATAGTATTGGTGGACATGAGAATTGGGCTTTTAACTTTTTGCGAGATACCAAGAAACCACTTATGAAATACAGAACATACCATTCGAAGAGGAATTCAGTTTATTTGATGAAAATCAGTTTTAGAATGGCTGAGATATCGGAAAAAAAAACAAAGTAAAACAAATCGATCGTAATAAAAGGTAAAAGGTGGGCACTGGGTCCCACCTTTTAGTCAGATGGCTCTGTTTTGGATATCTCAGTCATTTCAAGACCAATTTTCACCAAATAAACGTTGAATTCTTCTTTGAATTACATGCTCTTTCATATTTCATAACAGGTTTCTTGTTGTCTCACTAAAAAATGTTAGAAACCTGAAGTTTGGTCTCAATCAAAACTATACGATCCCTTTAACATTTCCCTGAATAGGTCTTATCTATTTTCAATACTTTTTTTCGAAGTCTGCTCAAGATCGCTGAATTTCAGGTCTGAATTTGCAAAATCACCCTCGTGTGGGAGGGGGAATATGCCCTCATGAGAACCGATCGACGCAGCACAATTATTGTAATATTGAGCTCATATCAATTGGATCTCATGTATCAATAACAATTAAAAAACGCACGCTGGAGGATGATAATACATGGACATACAATATGTCTTTTGCATGGCTCTTTTCCTTTTCTCTGTCTTTCATACTGTTCCTTAATACATTAGAATTGAAAAAAAAAAAATTAAATTAGGCATTATTTTCTACCTAGTATCCAGAGTTTCTAACCCAAACACTTTTTTGTTTTTGTCTCTTCAAAATGCATGTGTAGTTGCAGTGTATCTTGGAAAATCACCGATCAAGCAATTTAATTTGTGAAAGTCACGTTGTTGTGTTTTAAAGGAAGGAGAGAAAGAGAAAAAAAATGAGATGAAGTCAAATATTTTTCAAGAAGAAGCAAATATTTAGGCAGGTTAATTGCGATTAGCAATCTAATTTCTCCCATTTTTGCCCATTGTTTCAAAGTAAACGGTAGACGATGTGTACGTTGTTGAAGCGAAGTTACATACGTGTCCACGAGTTTCCACTTCAGTAACTACCAATTTTGTGTCATTAAATTTGTCAATTATTAAAGTTTGCTGCTCGTAATCATTGATGTTTATGCAAAGGCAGTTGAGTCTGAAAAGGCACATCAGCCAAATAAGACCGCAATGAGGGATACGGTTGTTTTGTTAGTGACTTGCGGGGAAGCAAACTTGCTACCCGGAGCTCTCCGCAGTTGGTCCGCACCTGACAGTACCTACCGCGTATCTCGCCCGTATTTGCCCGGAGGTGCGCACACAAGTCCAATTTACCCGCAGCTAAGTTTACAGCATGACCAAAACTTTTTCCGGGTGAGTCGTGGGTACACGCAGGTACACGCAGAACGCCAGTAGGGGGCCCTTAGCGGCAGCACCTCGCAGGCAACTCCCACGCAGGTATTTTGCAGTCCCCGTATGCGGCCAAATTAATGACATTCTGTGGTACTTCTGCCATTCCTTCAGAGGAATTCCTTCACTGAGTTGTCAGCCCCACGCACCTGACACGCAGGTCACACAGCATACCCGCACGAAAAGCTGCAATCGCAATAGCTCACTCGAGCCTTCAGCTCGGATGATCTAAGTAAGTGTCTTGCCTGTCTTTACTGCAGGACCATCAACACCTTAACTCCTTGACCGTATTATAAATCTCAAACCCATCCATGGGTTTTTAGTTCAGTTACCAAAATGTGCAGGCAATTGGTAACAGTTGATCCCGTCAGGTATATAGGTGCACTACTATCGGCATATTTTGGTAACTGCACATTTTGGTAATTTACCAAAATGTGCCGTAACACACGTGTCTATAGCGGCCACAAATTTTGTTTCCCGTGGTAGATTTTAACCTGGCTATAGCGGCCACAGACCCACATGGAGCTGTAGCAGAGCCGATGATTCAGCGTGTTTTTCTATTTTGTAACCATGCAAGTCATTCATGGGCTACGTTCAGTATTAGCCACCGCTGCATCACTCATTTAGTCATAAATAATATACTAGAGTTCAAGTTCAAATTTATTCATTTTTCCACAATAGAGTAATATATAAACATAAATCTCACTTTCTTGAGTGACAGAAACAATGCATGTTAATTTGTACAGAGAAAACAACAATAATAGGAAAAACTAACAATAGCGATACATTTCAATAGTTGCTGAGGTGACAAAAGTGAAATAATTGTCAATATACACTGTGCAAAAAAAAAAAAAACAACAACAACGGAGGGACCCATTAAAAAGACAATGCTTGTAGAGTGTGGCCCCTCTTGTATTAAAAGCTCGATGCAAAAATTGATTGAATACAGCAACAACGCAGCACAAAAAGTTTGGCACAAAAAGTTTAGCAGCCCACTAAGAGACAGACGGACAAACATTTACACACCAAACAACAACAAACAAAATAATGACCTTGAGACAAGACTGGGACAGCAACAAGACTACTTGTAGGAAAAAAAAAAAAACCTCTGACTTGACGACACGAGAGGAAACAAGACTATAGCATGACAAAGAGGTAACAAAATAGACAGGAATACGCAACAGAGACAACGATCTTCGGAGGTTTGAGGAAGAAAGAGAAGAAGAAAAGGAAGAAGAAAAAAAATATACAACAAACCCTTCAACTGCGAAGTATAGGTTAAAGAAGATCTTATCATAGTCAAAGCTTAGGCAATAGTAACAATAATAGAAAGAACGGCAATGAAAATTTTGCGGACGGGTAACAAAATAAGCCTGTATATATACACTAATCTGATTCTGGGGGTCGTCATTATAGCATGTAAAAGAACTTCAATCTCCTTTCAAATGAGTATATAGAAGGAGCAGATTTTATATCGTGATTCAGGAAATTCCAATAATTTGCTCCAGTGTAAATAAGTGTATTCTTTGCTAGAATCGTTCGAAGAAGTGGTAAGTGATACTCGTTAGAGCGTCGGATGGGGTAATTATGGAATGATTTTTTTTTTAACATAGAACCAAAGATAGGTGGGAGTAAACTGTTCTCATACATATTTATACATAAATTGGCCTAAGTTATATAAAAATAATTCGTTGATTTTTAATAGCTTAATATAGACAAGTAATGCATTTGTATGTGAACGTGCGGGAGAATTGGAAATAATACGGAGGGCTTTCTTTTGCAGTAATAACACTCTATTCAGCAGCGTCTGATGAGTATTGCCCCAGGCTAAAATTCCATAATTAAGGTAAAGGAGTATCAAAGAGAAGTATAACACAAGTAATGTCTTTTCAGGAATATACAATTTCAGTCTGTTCATAACACCTAATGCAGATGTGATCAATATGTATTTTCGAAGAAAGTTTATTATCTACAAAAATACCAAGAAACGTAAAATGTAACACACTTTCCAAATTACAATCATCCAGAACTATTTCTGAATTCAAAGAATCAACAATATTGCTGAAAAGCATATATTTTGTTTTTTGAACATTCAATGATAACTTGTCAGCTCTGACCCAGTTGGTCACTTTTTTAATTCTGTATTAACTTGTTGAACAAGAACATCAATATCATTATGGGCAAGAAAAACACTGGTGTCATCAGCAAAGTGTATAAAGGAAAGTACCTCTGAAACAGAGGAAAAATCATTGATATACATTATGAATAACAGCGGCCCTAAAAGACTTCCCTGTGCGATGGAACGCCACACTTAACATCTCTTATAACTGAATTATTATCTTTGATTGAAACAAACTGTTTTCTGTTAGCTAAATAACTCTTGAACCACTCCAAGGCCTTCCCGCGTATTCCATAGTGCGACTACAACTTGTGGAGTAAAGTGTTGTGATTAATTGTATCGAAGGCCTTGGAGAAGTCCAAGAATATACTAATCAAATGAGAATGGTTGTCAGTTGCATTAACAACTTTCTACATGACAGTTATGTATGCCGACGATACTCAAATTGACATAATTATACAACCAAATACTCAAGTCGAAGCACTCTGCAAACTTAGTAGATGTGTTGAGGATATTAAGCAATGGTCTCGTGATAATTATTTGAAATTGAGTTGTGTCAAATCAGAATTTTTATGTGTTCATTCTCAGTTCAGGCGGGGTGGTTCTCTCACAGAATTTTCCCTCGAAGATAGTACTATACCCACCTCTCAGTTTGTCAGAGATCTCGGAGTTATTGTAGATAAGCACCTGAATTTTCAACAACATATTTAGAACTCATGTCGTTCTGCTGCTTGGGATATCTGTAAAATCGGTAAAATCCGTAAGTTATTGGATCAGTCTTCCACTGAACGTCTCATTCACGCATTTGTTTCTTCCCATCTTGACTACTGCAATTCCATTCTTGTTGGTCTCCCTGCTTCGAGTATTGCACCACTTCAAAGAATTCAAAACACAGCTGCTAGGCTTGTAACCCTTACAAAAAGATCTGACCACATTACTCCTGTTCTCCAATCCCTCCACTGGCTTCCCATACATCAACGTATCACCTTCAAAATCCTCCTTATTGTTTACAAGATATGTAATAATCTTGCTCCATCTTACCTTAAAGACTTCATTTCTTTCCGCTCCTCCACTTCAACCCGTTCTCTTCGTTCTTCCTCCACTCTCCAACTATCACACGGTCCCCGCACCTGCACCCGCTATGGTGATAGGGCTTTTTCTGTTATTTCCCCGTCTCTCTGGAATAAACTTCCTCTCTATATTCGAAATGCTGAAAATGTTGATAAGTTCAAGTCATTGTTGAAAACGTATCTGTTTACTCAACTTTAATTCTGTTGTTTTGTTGCTGTTGTTATATTGTAATATGTACATGTATATAATGCTGTATTTTATTTCAATGTCATACTTCTTTTTTTTTTCCGGATCGATGCGCTTAGAAACATCAGTATTAAGCGCTATATAAATGTTATTCATTATCATTTATCAATAAAATGAAGAACTGCGTGGATAGTACTATGTTTACTATGAGTAAAGCTTTCTTCACGACCATAGGACCTACACATACTATTGTGCACCAATTTGATAAACACTGGCATTTTCAATGCATGAAACACATGTGCATACGTACACATACATGTACATGTAGGCAGTGCACACAAAAGTTTGATAACTTGTCTATAGCGGCCACCTGTCTATAACGGCCACTTTTTTCGTCTCCCTTGGGTGGCCGCTATAGACAGGTTTGACTGTATTTAGCAGCGACTTGCTTAATATGAGTACATAATAAAGCAAATCGTATGGAAAATTGCCCCGATCGTAACCTTTTTCGGTTGTCTAGTCGATATAATGCAGTTCAGTCTCAGATTTAAAAAAAAATAATGCATAAAAACAGGCGAAATGATGCGTAGATTCAATATTCTTTGAGATGGTGTAATCATTTTTTCCCGGGTAGCTGTCACTAGGTTACATAAGATTTGTGTGTGTGTCTGTGTCGCTTATAATCTCATTCATCCAGATCATGCAGGATAATGCATATAATAGGACCTCGTAAACACCCCCCCCCCATTAGTTTCACCACTCGCGTATCATTTGCATACAAATTTAGACATAATATTCACTTTCTATATAATTCGTTGACTTTGTACCTGATCTATGTATGATCAAGGAGGTACTAGGCTCGCCTAGTACCTCCTTGGTATGAGCTAAGTATGAGAATACTAGCGTGATCTATGTATGATCTTTAAGTATGAGAATACTATCGTCAGTTTGTTCCCTGTAACTGCAGAAATAATGAAAACCTAGGTAATATGCTATTGTGCTATGTGTATGGCAACTCCAAATTTTCATATTTTGCCAGTAGTTTGCATATCAATGAATATTGTGGTATTTTCATTATTTATTTATTTATGAATGTGAAGATTTGGCAGCCATTGTGTTTGTGTAAGTTACTTAGTAGATAGTCTTGTACTAAAAGAAATCGCTTGGGAACCGGGTCTTTCGAATTCAGCGTACTCGAATTATTCGAAAAAGTCCGGTTCCCACTTTTACTCTAAAATGCCTCTAACGGTCATATTTTTCGAAAGTCCCTCTAGATTATCAAAGGCATTTGATTCTATCGATCGTGACATTTTGATCAATGAACTGATGAAATTGGATTGGTGATTAATCATCCTGCAGAAAAAAAAAATGTAGCATTTTATTCTTCAGAATCCTCTAAATCAAGTACATGTATGTGGTGTCCCTGTGGAGCGGGGATAGCACTGAATATTGTTTTACTCGCAGAATGTGAAATATGACTGCAGTAGAATTATATAAACATAGTTTCTGCGCTCATTTAATAAATGACTGATTGACTGATTGATTATGATGATGATGATGATTAAAATGTAACTATAATCCCAATATTGCATTATTTATGAATTATTAATTATGATCATGTTCTTCACTACGAAATTAGATTATATGAGCGTGCGTAGCGAGCGCTCTAGAATACACATCCTATCATTTATAATGTAGAAAAAGTTATCTTTCTGATAACCCAGGACGTGTAGCTCCAATCTCTTATTGCACCCCAGGCTATAACTGGTGGCATTATAACAATACCCTCTGAAGTCATTATCCAGAATCATCATTTACTTCTCTTATATTTTGTGTGTGCGAGCGAGCGAAAGCGAGCCAGCGCCTGAAGAAGCATGCTCTTTTCCTGATGTGTTTTGAATACAGGGGATTTATGTTATCATTTTTCCCAATAAATATCTTCCCGAAAAATATAAGTTCCATGTGCAAAACTCCTATCTTTCTTGTCGGCGCAATGTTTGTTGCATGTTAACAGTTTTCCTTACATTGATTATGGAATGACGGTGAGAAACGACAAATTACTGGCAGCAACATCGGAAGAAATGCATAACAATTAAACGCGAGCGAGCTTGAATATTTTGACATTTTATAGTTTAAAAAATGCCATTTGGAGCTATATTTGTTCGCTTTGGAAATTAAAGGTGGCGCGAATACCTTATAACAATACCCTCTTAAGTCATTCCATATATCTAAAATCATCATTTACTTCTCTTATTTGTGTGTGCGAGCGAAGCGAGCCAGCGCCTGAAGAAACATGCTCTTTTCCTGATGTGTCTTGAATACATATGTTATCATTTTTACCCAATAAATATCTTCCCGAAAAATATAAGTTCCAGGTGCAAAACTCCTATCTTTCTTGTCGGCGCAATGTTTGTTGCATGTTAACAGTTTTCCTTACATTGATTATGGAATGACGGTGTGAAACGACAAATTACTTGCAGCAACATCAGGAGAAATGCATAACAATTAAACGCGAGCGAGCTTGAAAATGTTTACATTTTACAGTTCAAAAAATGCCATTTGGAGCTACATTCTTTCGCTTTGGAAATTAAAGGGGGCGCGAATACCTCATCCCAATACTCTCTTAAGTCATTCCATATATCCAGAATCATCATTTACTTCTCTTATTTATGTGTGCGAGCGAGCGAAAGCGAGCCAGCGCCAGAAGAAGTATGCTCTTTTGCTGATATGTCTTGAATACATATGCAATGATATCCAAAAACTGCCGTCTTAGCTATATTTTTTTCGTTTGTTTGTTTGTTTGTTTGTTTGTTTTTTTTTTTTTACCAGCGGATTTGGGGGCACGTAGCATGCATAATATGTACTAAGTTTCATGATGATACCTTGAGTCACTTTCGAGATATGAGGGAAGAAGTGAAATTTAGCACTTTCATTTGACCTTTGACCTTTTGGCAAGAAACTTCCCAGAGAATCTCTGTTGGGTAATACATGTATTATGTTTCAACAAAAAACCTGCAGGCATTGCATAAATATAAGGGGAATTTTTGAGGAGTTGACTTTGACCTTTGACCTTTGACCTATGATCCCAAAATTCTTTGGAACCTACACCCTACAAGCATTGCTTTTTAGTAGGTTACTCATATTTACACATCATTATATTACATGTCCTTATACATTTGTGAAATTATGTCTAAAATTGAATTTTGTGTTATACATATTTTACTCCAAAATCAAATGGAATATGAAACCTGAATATGGAATGTGGAATATGGAACTTGAATTAAAAAAAAAAAAAAATCCCTAGATCATCACTGCCAGTCAGTACATGCATATACTAAGTTCCATAAAGATACCTCGAATCATGAAGAACAAGTGATATTTTAAAATTTTCACTTGACTTTTGACCTTTAACCTCATGACTGAAAACCTCTCTGGAGAATCTTTATTTGGTAGTACATGTTTACACTAAGTTAATACCTTCAAGCATTGCACAGATATGGAGGAAACATTGAAATTTTGAGCATTTGACCTTGACCTTTCGACCTTTGATCTTGAGCATGTGCACTCAAAAGTTGGAAGGCACAACTTCGCCCACTCGTACATTATACATGCCAAGTTTCAATAGGACACCTCAAACGATTTTTAGTTACGCTGTCCACAAAAGTGATTACTGACGGAATTAAGGACGGACGGACGGACAACCCGTAAACATAATGCCTCCCGCGACACTTTGTGGCGGAGGCATAAAAAAAAAAATGTCTATGAAAATAAAAAATGGTTATTAGTTTTCCCTCTCATACACTCTCCGTCTCAATGGCAACCACTATTGCAAACATCAACCAGATCCCTGATCTACGCCAATTTTTACCCAAACTCCTCCGACAGCTCTGATCCAACTTGTAACTCCTGTTCTTATCCCCACGAGCAAACACATCACAGCCCTCGGTGTTACCCTGCCGTCTGCCCTCTGGTACAAGTCATGTAGCCTATACCCACATGCATGCCCACTAGCTCAACCACCTTCCTCAAAACCCTTTATCAATGCCATATTCACATCAACGACGCAAAATCATGTACTCCTTCTCACGGTATTCCTTTTGCAATCTACAGTTAATTGTACTGCCTCATCATCCCTTTTCCCGGCATTAAACCAATTTGCATCTATGTAAAGTCTATAATTTCATGAATTCTCTTCCGAAACACCCTCTACACGATCTTCATTACATTCTCTAGAAGCTTTCACTCCCGTGTAAACCCCACAGCTCATTGCATCCTCTTTCCCCTCCGTTAATAAAAGATGGGAATGGAGCCTAAGCTTTCGATCCTAGCAGAATCTTCGTCTGAGGCACATGCCAAACAGGCAGGGACAGCAATCACATAATAAGGACTTTACACAACAAGAACAGTCAGGGGAGGGCTAGGGATACAGAAGTAAGAAAACAAAAGAGGGGTTGGATCGGAGGTCAGGGGCAAGGAGCCCAACAGGTAAAGGGAGGGGGATTAAGGAGGGTGGACAGACAAAATGCAGAGGAGGGTCAATGATGATCCCGGGGACCATGGGGGCAACCTTTGAAGGATAAGGATGAATAGGGAGGCAACATCAGACAAGATGAGGAACACAGAGGGATAAAGAAAGGAAAAGAGTGAAATAGCAACAACAAGAGTGGGGGGGGGGGGGGGAGAGCTGAGCAAGCAGGGAGCCCTTACCTGGTGTACCAGAGGCAACAAAAAGAAAGTAACAGTCAACCAACAAATGCAAGTTCTCAAACTTTATCAAAGTGTATATAATTATATAATAATTAACAATAATAAAAAGAACAATAAAAGTGATTTGATAGTAGCAATGGTAAAGATATGTGATAATAAAAATGAAAAAGGGGGAAAAACACAAAAACCAAAGAGGGATACATATATATATATATATATATATATATATATATATATATATATGGATATGCATGCATGTATATGCATATGTGATATTATGTATGCACATATAAACACAAACAAATACAAGTGTGTGTATGTGTAGGTGGAAAAGAGCTGTATAAAAGAGACTCTGACAAGAGGAAGGAATCAATCGGGAATAAAAGGTGTGCAATAGGAAAAAGCGCAAAGAATGGGGGGGGGGGGGGGGTTGTTAGTCATTTTCCTCCTGGATATCGAGGCCATGGGGTTGGATTGTGTGAAGTCGTTTCATCCAGAGCTTCTCTCTGCTGGTTCGGACTGTGTCTGGGCGAGTGCCTAGAGATTCAATGCCCTGAAGAGTCATATCAGTGATGGAGTGATTGGGGAGATTGAAATAATGGCCCACTGGAGTATAAGCTTGGCTGTGTTCACGGTAGATCTGTGTCCGTAGAAGCGTCTTTTGAGTGTTGTCTTGGTTTCCACAACATACTGGATCCTAAAAACTCTGCAAGTGATTCGAGACACACATTAGTGGTGGTACAAGTGGCGGTGCCCTTGGTGTGGTGGGAGAGGCCAGTAGAGTTGCTGGTGAAAGAGTCACTCTCATGGATATGTATACTACAAAATAATGCATCTATTGACTGAACATTTGAATGTGCCATGCTGTGAGGGAGAATTGTCAGTGAGGGAGGGTACTTCAGCACGAGCGATGAGATCCTTGAAGTTGTTGGGGTGTCATTTTTGCCAGGATGGGAGCATTTGGAATGGCCTGTAAGAGACGATCAGAGGTGTGAAGGATATGGTGATTATCACAAAAGATATTGTGGAGAGGGGGTAGATTAGGATGGAAGGTAGTCACGAGGAGCACTCTGTCACTGGTGCCCTGCTTATTGTTTTTTTTTTTTTTTTTGGTTTGAGAACTGCAGATCTGGGGAGAGAACGAACTGTGTTGATGGCTTCTTAAACTCTCCTGGTATCGTAGCCCCTGGCTGCGAGATGTCTCTTCAGGTTCCTGGCATGGAAAGAGAACTCAGAATCCTCAGAGCAGATACGGCGAAATCTGAGGGCTTGACTGTAAGGGATAGGCCTACTGGTTTTGCAGTGGCGGGGGTGGCAGCTGGCTGAGTGAAGGTACTGATGGGTATCTGTGGGTGCAGTGGTGTAAAGAATTGTGGTGACACGGTTAGATTCCTTCCTAACGGTGACATCAAGGAAGTTGGTTTCGTCTTGGGAGAAATCAGAAGTGAATTTGATGGTTCTGTCTGGAAATAATTGATGTGGTCAATAAAAGCATGGAGACTTTCTTCCTCTCTGGTTCAGGTAAAGAGAATGTCATCGATGTAGCGCCACCAAATCCATGGACGACAAGGGGCTGACATCTGCTGCTCCAGCTTGGTCATGAAGAGACAAACGAAGGAGGGAGCCATTCTGGTAACCATTGCTGTGCCAGATACCTGTAGATAGTGCTTGTCCATGAATGTGAAGTTGTTTTTCATCAGTACATGTGACATGAGGGATTTGATGTCAGATATGGGGGGGGGGGGGGAGTGGAATGGCCGCTGCGAGCAAAAGCCTCACTTGAGGCTAGGATACCTTCATCATGGGGGATATTGGTGTAGAGAGAAGAGACGTCAAAAGTACCGATGATTGCAGTCTTGGGTATCTGGTCCTTGATGTTATCGAGATTCCTGAGAAAGTTTGGTGTGTCATGGATGTAGGAAGGTGCGAGTGAGACAAGGGGTTTAATGTGGTGATCAACAAATAGGGAGATGTTCTCTGTTGGGAAAGATTTCCGGTGAGGATGGAAAGACCAGGGTTACCAGGTTTGTAGATCTTGGGAAGTAGATAGAATCGGGCAGGTATATGGCATTAGTAGGGGAGAGAATTGTGAGCCTTCTTGATGAGGTGTTCATGTTCCTTCATGTCATCGAGTGTCGACTGGATTTGTTGGGAGAAATTATTGGTGGGATCAGAGTCAAGGAGTGTGTAGTGGGATGGATTGTGGAGATGTTTCATGGCTTCATCGGTGTACTGCTGGCGGTCCATTACTACAACAGCTGATCCTTTGTCTGACATGTTTTTGAGAGATTAAAGAGAGTGGGGTTCTTCCTTTGGAAGATTGTCATGTGATACACTGTTGAGGGTATCTGCATGTGGAGCGGACTTGAGATGAGACAGTTTCCAGGGAGGAAACTCTATTCTTGGGTGGAATCCATGAGTTTTTTGGTGGAATTAAGGGCTCCTGTGATTTTATAATGTTCACTTGGTGTCGTAATGTGATTGCGGTGTGAGTCTCACTACAATAAAGGCCGCAAATTTGGCCGAAAAGATCCAAAACAACACGTAACTGTTAGGTCTACTACTATGTTGATAGTATAGTCGTTTACTGCCATTCATGGTGTTGCACCGGGAGGCACTGTGAGACCTGAAGTAATATGAAGACGTTGCTCCTATAAAGCCTCTAAAATTGTTAATTCTACATCCCTTTCTATGGGTGGCTAAGGTCGTTGCGATTGCTGCTTAAACACGTAAAATACATAGACTTTCACCGGGGGCAGCTGTTCGCGAACAGTGATCTGATGACATGAATATTTCTCTTCTCTTTTCTCGCATAATAAAGAACACGTGACTTCAGTCTTTCAGAAGGCAAGGGGGAATAATATTACCCTTAACTTATGTCAGTGACGAGTCGAGGAAATGTGCACTTTTTTTCAAAAAGTAAAATTTTGAAATTCTCTTTATATTTTCCTTATATCGTTGTACGCATGTGACATCATACACTGTAATAGTCTTCTCATCCAGCGGTGACTGTGCAGATACGCAAAAATTCATAACTTTTGAAGGAATTGTCGGATTTTCCTGAAACTAACTGATGTGTTTGACTAAAATTGCTGCATTTACTCAATCCACATGTATAAGAAGGTGGACTTGTCCTTTTAATAAAAGATCGATACATGTGAACTACATGTACCCTTTAGTTTCTTTACACACGTCTACGTACAGTAGGCCTACACTACCAGACTTTACAGTGCCTCTTCCCTCTAGCATACCCTGACAGCTCCATAATCTCTATCTCTCCAGTCACAATTATCATTTCCAAAGATACTTCAGAGGGGCAAACCACTTTTCCCAATTTCATTTCCCTCATTGCCTCCACTACTTCCCTGAGTTAGCCCTTTTTATTGGACCTTCACCATAGCTGCTTCCATCCTTTTCACCCCATTCATTATTCTCTCCATAATGCTCTCTCTAAACTCTTCCTCTTGTCCTTCTCCCTAAAATCACACCTCACATCACTCCCTCTCATGCACCTTACCCCTTCAACACCTCTTTCATCCCTTTTCATTGACTTCATAAACCTACACACATTCAACTTGCTTTGTTTCTCCTAAGATGCTTGAAGCTGCTGAAAAACAAGGAAAATTTAATGATTTCATGAAAAGAAAATCTTATTGTTATTAGACAAGTGCAGTATCATTTAAAAGCTCTAATTTTTCTCTATCTTTGATGATGACCATACATATGACATTCATCTGTTTTACTTACATTCAAATTCTTCATGTGTTTTCTTGGCTCAGGAAGCTGCTTTTGAACTGGCTCTAGCATCTGATACCTAGTGCTGCTCAGGGCCATCGACAGCCCACCACTGTCTAGCTCCTTAACCTGTTGAGGACGGTTTGATTTTGCTACAACACACATTTTCCATAGACGCTTGCCCGAGTATACTTGGAATTCGTCAACAGGTTAATTATCCACACAATAGTTAAACAGTGAGTTTGTTGCTTTCTGGACTTGTCAGCAACTCATGTGAGCTTCTTCTCTCAGATGATTTATTTCAGGATACACCACTCATTTTACAATCAAAATTTTACTTGCCCAATCAGGCAAGTAAATTTGACCTATTCTTATCTTTATTTTACTTGCCCACCATAAAATCTATGTAACTTGCCCTAGGCAAGCGGGAAAGAACTAAAACCCTTGGTTATATTACTTCTCTCTCGTTCTCTTTCTCTCTCTATTTCTTACACCAGCTGTCTTTGTACTAGTTCAAATATTAGTTTTAAAAATTATAAGGCCTGTCAATACAAACTAGATTTGACTGATTTGTTTTCCAACGTTGAATGGTTTATTTCTGAGCTCAGTATGATCAGTTTTCTACTGGTGTGTTAAATCGTTTAAAATCATTCAAATATTATGCACATTTCAAATCGAAGAAAAAATGCAGAAAGATACACCTTACTTTTAAAATCAAGGGGTGCGACTTTTTGTTTGTTTTGTGGTGCACGGTCACGAAATATGCTACAGATAACTTGTTTGTTTGTTTTTGTTTGATAGATACTTTATTTTCTGCAAATCAATACGTGTATAAACATAAATTACATAATCATGAACATGGGAAAAATAAAGTATATTTGAAACAGAGTCGTTTGACTTGCATAAACAACGATATAAAAGGAAATCAATGATATAATATTACAGTATGCATGTCTATGCAGCAGGGATTGCAATAACAATATTATATTTAAGAAGCGATAATGCAGAGGGCCACCATTGTAAGCATTGCTTGAAAAGATGGCCGGCCCGAGGAAAAGGTAGGGACGTACTAGATTCGTAACAATACAAATTCTGCTGCGAAGATAGCAGGGGAAAATAAACTCTGATGTGTGATGGTGGTGAATGTGCGTGCAAGTGCTTGAAAGTGCACAGGGGCAGATAGGCTGGAATTTAGAATAATAAAATTGGTTTGCTGGAAGAGGGAACGACATACGATGTTGCTATCGGGAGACCAACATGAGTCATATAAATTATTCGTGCTTAATTCGTATTTGAAGTATACTGTAGTAAAATATGCTTCTTTAAGTTTGCTTTGAATGAAAACAAGGAGGCACACTGTTTCAACTCCTCAGGAAGAGTGTTCCATGTATCCGGAACGTGATGTCTAATCGACTTTTGAGCAAGTAAAAGCTTTGGATTACTTAAATGAAAATCATGGGAACGACGGGTAGGGTATGGGTGAATATGGTCATTGGTTACTAGGGCATTATGGAAAAAATGGTAATAAATTTCGAATGTGTTTATACATAAATATGGCAGTTAGGTATAAATGTATATCATGGGCCTTTAGACTTTTTAGGCCATAAAATATGGGATCAGTGTGAGCCAACAAATTTGAATGTGTGCATATACGAAGAGCCTTTTTTCTGGAGAAGAAAAATTGTGTTCAATTTGGTTTTACTACAGTTGCCCCATACAATATTGCAGTACATTACATATGGTAGAAATAAGGTGTTGTATAACCTCATTAAAGTTTATCATTAATTAAGTATTTTATTCTCCTTAAAACACCAGTTGCTTTAGATATTGCTGTTGTAATATTCTGGACATGAGTATTCCACGTTAGATTGCTATCTAGGGTCACTCCTATGAACTTGGTTGAATGTTTCTCAGCAATGTTTATATCATCAATAGAAATACTTTGAGGAAGGGTGGGTTGGGATTGAAGTGTATGAAAATGTATAAAACATGTTTTATCAATATTCAATGAAAGCTTGTTACTTCTAAACCATTTCGAAATATTACTTAATTCCATATCTAATGTATCAACCAGTGTTACAATATCCTGGTGGGAATAAAAAAAAAATCTCCTTCTTTCCAGTTTCTAAGTTTGTTATGTACATGTACCTCAGTTTGGTTAGGTTCTTAGGCTGTCCCACATCTCATTAACCTGTATTCTATTTCTGTCCCACCACTCTCATTCCTTCCCTATCCATGTTATTCCTTTCCCATTCATGTTTACAGTTATCACCTCAGCTTGTTGTCACATCTGATCCTTTTGTTTATCATTCCATGTCTGCAGTTCTCACCCCAGCTTCTAGCCACAGTCATCCGGTGTGTTTCCATTGGTTGTCTCATGAATTGGGTTCTTTCATTTTAGTTGGTCTCTTCCATTTCTGTTACTCCTATTGGTCCTCTTAGTTCATGTAAATATGTAAATACAGTTTATGCAGATCATGTTCATGATGTTGAGTTTTGCTGAGGGCAGGTCAACCTGATAATATAGCAGTGTGCTCCTCAGGACTTGAAGCGTGCAGGCCTCATATTTACAGTCTGTGTCCCTAACCCTGTAGCTATCTTACAACTGGTGGCAGCGGTGGGATAGCTAAGTAATACAGGTGGGATCAAGCAGTATTTATTGGACCAAGCTTTAACAAATTTGTGTGACCTGCATGAGAATTGTTCACCCTCCTTCACATCTGTTGTTTGAAGTTAGCTGTGTTAAAATCTGGTCAATGAGTGGATTCATGTGGTGATATCTGATTGATATATGTGGATTCTTTTGAAACTCTGGATTATTAACTGGATTATCATCTTCACAACATGACATATAATCCTTTCGTCTTGAGCTGCCCGAAGTGTTTACGGGTGAAGATGGAAAAGACTTCCACCAGTGCGTACGTCGATTCGAAGTAGCTGCACAAGCATTTCCGGATAGCTCGACTAAGCTACACTCCCTTCTTCCAGCAAGACTTGCTGGATCAGCCTTTACTGTTTGGGAGAGCATACCTGATTCCGAGAAGAAGGATTTCAAGAAGGTGAAGAATAAACTCTCGCAAGTTTTTGGTTGAACACAATTCTTAAATATTTTCAAGTCCTGTATCACTGCCCGCACTCGCCGACCAGGTGAACCGCTTGAAGTTTTTGCAGCAGCTATAGCGTCGATGGTTGAGGAAGCTTTTCCTGCCTACGACGATGCAGCCAAAGCTGGAGAAAAATTTAGGCGCTTCATTGCAGGGATCGAAAAGACTCTCCAGGTCAAGGTGTGCGAGGGAACCAAACCGATACCAATTTCCACATCCACACAGCCAAGAATGGAGACATCACAACAGATCTCCAAGTCCTCAGTATGCTCGACAACATCAACAATTCCATGCCTCAAGGGCAAGCCGTGAAGCTGACTCTCCTAGACATGCTCCCTATCGTCAAGTTCGCCTTGAAGATACACCGTCGGAAAACTTCTGGTAGTTGACGAGGAGGGCCACTCATCAACTCCACCTGCCAAGGCCCAAAACCAAATTCATGTAGACTTGGTTTCTTCATTGAATTCGCCCTACATCCCAGTCATCATCGACAATGTCTATGCCCTTGCCTTCATAGATACCGGAGCTCACATCTCTCTCTTGAGTGCCGATTTTCTGTCATCTATTCCTGCATCACAAAGGAGCCCACTCGAAAAGTCAACGATCATAGCATCCTCCGTCACTGGTGATACTCGAGCCGGTAGACAACATTGGAACAGTGGTAGCATCAGTACATTTAGAGAACAAGGCAACTCAACACCAATTCTTTGTTGCGAGGAACATCACACATCCAGTCATCCTCGGATGGGATTTCATCACCAACCAGAATGCATCCATTTCTTCTGCATCATTCAACATGCCTAGTTCCACCATCCCTTTCATCGACCAGCAGCAGTACCAAGCCCCACTGAAGTGTAAAGTTTCTCTTGTGGGACACTCTCATATTCCGCCTATGTGTGAAATCCACGTCCAGGGAAAATTGGCTTCTCCGCAGTTCGACATCATACCGAGAGACTATGAGGGCTACTTTGAACCAGCTACACAAGATCACCTTCCTGTCATTGGTGCCAGATCTTTGTTTAAGCCTCAGGATGGTCTTATTCTGGTACGTCTCATTAACCCCACGAATGAAGCAGTGGATTTGCCTGCAGATACATACCTTGGACAGTTTTTCTCACTGACGGGAAACAAAGAAGAGGAGTATGAAATCATGAATATAGCTGCTGATGCAGAGACACAACCGAGGGACAAATCACTAGCAGCCAGTGTTCTCCCTTCTTCTGAACTCTCTAAGTCAGAGTATGAGAAACCAGAGCACCTACTCCAAGCCTACAGTGACATTTTTAGTGCAACTCCCTATGACATCGGCCAGACTGATCTCATCCATCATCAAATTAACACGTCAACCGAAACTCCAATACGACAGAGAGCCTAACAACAAAATGTCATGATCAATAGTGTCGAATGCTTTACTAAGATCCATAAAGACTCCAATTATGTGCTCCTTTTTAATAAGCGCATCAATAATATTATCAACTTGGAATGTTAATGCTTGCAAACCATCCCCCTGTCAGCTAGTTTGTTGATTGCAGTTAGCCTAAAATACTTTCTGTCATGGATACTTATGAATCACACATGACAATGGGCACAGTGTTAATGCCAAGTTGGGTCATTTATTTATACCCCCGCCAAACGAAGTTTGAAGGGGGTATACAGGAATCAGCGGTCGGTCGGGCGGTCGGTCGGGCGGTCGGTCGGTCGGTCGGTCGGTCGGTCGGGCGGTCGGTCCGTTGCAAATCTTGCGTCGCGAACTACTTCCTCAGTTTTCAACCGATTCCCATAAAACTTGGCACAGATGTGTGCCTTGGGTTGTAGATGTGCAAGACGTATATTTTGACAGTACCCAAAAGTACGTTGCCATGGTAACGGCATATTATGAGCAAAAATGGGTACAAATCTTGCGTAGCGAACTCCTCCCACAGTTTTTGATCAATTTTTATGAAATTAGGTACAGATGTTCATCTGAATATGTTAATGTGCAAGACACATATTTCCGCAGTGGCAAAAAGTGTGTTGCCATGGTAACGGCATGTTATTGGTAAAATATAGGGCAAAATGCTTCATGGCAAAACTGCTTCATCAGTGTTCTTCCAATTCTCATGGAATTCATATTGAATGTTTGTCTTAGGATATAGGTCAGCATGACACATTTCTTGACAGTGACAAAAAGTATGTTGCCATGGTAACAGCTCACATATTATGAGCCAAAATGATGGAAAATTTTGTGTTGCAAACTACTTCCTCAGTTTTTGCCCAATTTCCATGAAACTTGGTACAGATGTGTGCCTTTGGTTGTAGATGTGCAAGACGCATTTTTCGACAGTACCCGAAAGTACGTTGCCATGTGACGGCATATTAATGGCAGAAGATCAAGGAAAGATCTTGCGGATTTAACTACTTCCTCAGTTTTTTGACCAAAGCTTATGAAATGTTGTTTGGCGGGGGTATAACCAGTCGTTGTAGCGACATTTCTAGTTCTCCCTGTGTCCACCATCACACATCAAAAGCTATTTGCATTATGTACCTGTGGTAGTCCATGAATATTGACATGATGCTAGAATGCACTGATTTTCAATGAATACCCTGGATGGCTTCTTGTCAATAAAGGATACAGGTCCATGGATGACAGTTTGCAAGCATGATTTAAAAAAGAACAACAACCAAAACAACAACAACAACAACAACAACACTTACACATAGAACACATCCATCATTCAGATCAAATATTTTCTGGTTAGAAGTATCAAAATTATGAAATTGTATGGCACACAGTGGTGTTACATAGGGTAAAGAACCTAGAAAATTTACATCTTAAGACATTTGTGTTTCATCCTCATCCATAAAATATGCAAGAAAATCAATGAAATAAACGGTTACAGCTCGTTATTCCGAAGGTTCGTTATTCTGAAGATTCGTTATTCCGAAGGTTTGTTATTCCGAAGGTTTGTTAATCCGAACATGTGATGAGGTATGTTATTCCGAAGGTTCAGTAATCCGAAAATTAAACAAAGCTCGTTATTCCAAAGGTTCGTTACTGGCCCAATATCATTTCGGATCAACGAACCCTCGAAATAGAGAACCCTTTTTTCATTTTCGGATTATCGAACCTTCGGAATAACGAACCCTTTTTCATTTTTGGATAAACGAGCCTTCGGAATAGCAAACCCTATTTCATTTTTGGATTAACGAACCTTCGGAATAAGGCCACAAATGTTCGGATTAACGAACCCTTTTTCATTTTCGGATTAACAAACCTCTAGGTATAAGTAGGGGATTTGTGTGTTTCAGATTAACGAACCTTCAGAATAACGAACAGCACCCGAAATAAACACTCTATTTGTTATACATTTCCAAGCAGTGATCTGCAAAGGAGAGATATGTACAGAGCAATTTTTCTCTTAATACACAAAACTTGCAATATCATTTTATGATAAAAACTAAAATACTACAGAGAGAGAGAGACTGAGCTCATGCATTGTTGTACGACAATGCCTATGCACATTTTAGTAGTAATCTGCTGCAAATCATACGCATCTTCATCCTTTTTATTTGTAAACGGCATATAGCATTAATATGATGTACCTTTGACCCCCATAACCAATACAGTCCCAAGAAAATAACTGACAGGCAGTACATGCATATGTGGCAATTAGTTTTCATGAAGATTCCTCGAGCCATTACAGAGATATGAAGAAACAAGTGAAATTTTAGCATTTTCACTTGACCCTTGACCCCATGGCCAAAAACTTACCCTAGAAAATCTTTATTGGTTAATACATTGTACATGTATACACAAAGTTAAAAAAATAATAATAACTTGCAGCATTGCATAGATATGGAGGAAATAGTGAAACTTTTCAGTATTTGTTTGTCCTTGCACCCAAAAAGTTGATAGGCACAACTTATACATACACATGCTAAATTTCACGAGGATACCTCAAATGGAGTTTAAGTTTATATGTTGTCCAAAAAATCCATAACGGACAGAAGGACACACTGTCAACTCAAAAACATCGTGCCTCTAGTGACACTTCGTGGCAGAGGCATAAAAAATTATCAAAAGTATTATTGTTTTTGTAGTTACAGTATGGTAAAAAAAAAAAAAAGGGGGGGGATCATAGCAGGCTTAATTGGCAAAAAGTGAACATAGCTCTCAGGAAATCCAGGCTATGATTCATGCTCTATAGAAATACACTGTAGATTGCTAGAACATAGCAGAGTATGACAGCACATCTATCAATCCTTGAAGAATGTTGCATCATAGTTTATAGTTATTCCTGACAGCCATAGATAGCACACAGAGAAACTGTAAGCATCAGCAAACTGTCTGCAGCTGTCTAACAATTAATGTTTACTGTCACCAGAGAGGATTACTTTAAATTATTCTTGCAAGAAGGTAGTCTGTTGCAGAACTGGTGTACACAAAGTGCTGTACATTCAAATGAGCCTGCAAACAAAGCCCCATTTTTTTCATATAACCGTGAATGCTACATGCAAACTAGAATTAGAAACAAATATATACATTGACTTTATAATTTATGAATTACAATAGGCAATATCTAGCCATCAGGTTGACAGTAGGCATTTTCACATCAGCGCGATAAAAATCCAAGCTCGAGATGTTTTTCGCGATCGCAAATTAGCGCAATATTTCATTTCCTATTCACATCAGCCCGAACATCATCAAATAGCGCGCTAGTTCGCATTAATCATCCTGCTATTTCGGAAATTTCCTGAGTTGGACTCTAGAAATTTTCTCAATCAATTAGCGCGCTAATTTGTATTCACATTATCAAATAGTGCGCTATTTTGTGATCAGGTTAATTTCCCAAGTCCAGAAAATAGCGCGCTATTTCAAAACATTGGGCTGATGTGAAAACGCCTAGTGTGTCTAGAAATATCTCAAACCTGTATGTGTTAACAGCAAACATTCATTCCTTGTCTCTAGAAATGCGGCAGCTTCCTCGTGTCTTATTACCTGAAAACCTCAGACTGTATTGCCCATGTATCCATCGGGACAGCTGGTACTCCATACACATGAACACAGAGAAATTTGTCAAGAAGTATTCCATAACCTCCTTTGACATGCTTTTTGTGCCCACATTCCCATAGCTAGGCTACACGTTAATACAGTGTACATTTTAATAAGGGATCTTCCAACACAATGGACTTTAGGACGTGACTGTGGTGACATTTGTAATTTTCAATTACTTTTGGTTTGTGAATGCAACCCTTTTATTCCTCCCATTGAAAAATAACAATACATTATTTGCACATCTTACATCAAGCTGATAAGAACACTACATTTGTGATACAAGGCTTACAAAACTTGCAAGTGGGTAATTGTACCAAATGAGATATATTTTTGGATTATCATCAAATTTAATAGATGTACTGAGTCGGTTTATTAACACATTCTTCTTTTGTGATATGTGTTAATATACATATGTAGTGTTACATAGAGTTAGGCAATTCTCCATTCCCTAACTATGTAATATAGTTTCCATTTGTTTAAGTCCCTTCCTTAATAGTTTAATAACCCATAGCACAGTAGCCCTCAACCTGTCCATCATTAATATTCTCCTCATGTCAATACTAGTCGTTATGTCAGACCACCAAGGCTTTCCCAAGGTTAGTTTCCTCCTAACAACCCCATATCAAAGTATCCACTCCCATTGTGGTCAGTGATTTTTCACCCCTTATCTTGTTCCCTTCCTGCCACAAATGTAAACAAACCCCCCAAATATAAATTGACTTTTGTTTGATTCATCTCCCATTACCCACAAAACTATTCCTTTGTTTCAGGCCCAAAAATAAGTAAAACCCATTAACCACTCCCCCACGTTTCCATGCCTACGTTGAACTGACCAATTACATTGTGTATGGACCATGTGCTTTTCAGAATGAGATTTTCCCCAAGTTTTTTAGAGATAGTCTCTGCAAGTGAAATCCACACACTTCTACTCCAGGTTTCAGCCAGATGACAAGTAGCATTTTCATCTGCTCTTAAAACATGTTATTGGAACGAAAGTCGGGGGATAATTCCTCTGCTTCTGGCCGGCGTGAATGCAGGGAATTAACCGGGAACATTCGTTATCAGTTAATTAGTGTATAGATGTACTGCAAAGCATGGCACCACACACAGCATTCAGCTAGTACGAAGTAAAACGGACACGATCTCTTCCGGGCATGACATGACAGCAAGTTTATTGTCAAAATCCAATCTCGCAGTGTCACAAATCAGAATCTCATCTCACAATGTTACAATTCAAAATCGCAGTCTCTACTCTAGACTCGCGGACACGTAGTCTCTCTGCTCTGCTCTCTTTTTAATGATCATGATTTCGTGATAACAGCAGTATTCATAACGGTGGGTTGACCTTGATAAGGTCGGCGGCTAAATCCACTCATCCTTGGTCTTACGTAACTCAGTTTCGCACATTACAGCAATGACCCTGAGCGACGTATGACGAAGGCGGCACGCTGCCGGACCAAGCCAGAAGGCCGAGAGTGAAGCCACAATAAACAATTCAAGGCCGCAAAAAAAAAAGGTGTTTCATTTCAGAGCTTGCTTGGACAGCAGGGACAGCTTAGAGACAGAAGTGCAGACGTAGCAGTGTAAGGAGATATGTAAGGACGGAGCGAGGGCGGAAGAAAGGATAGAGACGCAAGGTCGAAAGCAAGAATAGAGCGAGGACAGAAGGAAAGTTACGTAACATGAGTGAGGCAAGGACGAGTGTTTTTGCTTAAGCAGCAGTTACAAGAGAGAGAGGCTAGGAGAGCATTGCAATTTCGCTAAGGCAGCAGTTCTGAAAGCGAAGAGAGCACAGCAGTTTACATTCGTAACATTATAATTTTACCTGTGTTACTGGTATGGAAAATATTTGTATCCTGTAACTCCTTTGTAACACTTTTAATTGCTGTCTGAGTTTTGGGAACTCGGAAATAAACAGACTTCATCTCCATATATTTGGACTCGACAACTTCTTAATTTTATTAATGACTTCAGTATAATTAACTCTCAATCTGTACCTCTCACCACTATAACATGACAACATTCAACGATCCCACATAGCGTCCAGTGCTAATACACAACATGGAGGAGAACCTGTTTTTTCATCATTGAGCTACATCTTGAATATACGTGGACAATTTAGCACACAACCTAGAGTGGAGGACCTTATGTGACTTTTTATTACCATCGATCAGTTTATGTGTTATTGTAACATTGACGTCCGATCGCACAATTCCCCGTGCCACATGTTTTTCTGTTACTTGGCCAAAAAACTTTACAATTTTGATTAACATTTCATTATTGCAATCGTGGGAAAACATTGTGGAGGACAGCATCAAAAGGGGTTGAGTTTATTTTGAACTACATGTACTAGTAAATCCTGACTGCCGCATGTCCTTTTCTACGATGACGCCTTGCTGATGATGACAACATGGACATCGGACTGCATCATAAGATACCATGACCGACACTGAACACTACCACCGCAGAATGCCGAGACAGAGACAATTGAATTACACTACGACTACCGCTACAACCCCTGGATGACAACGCCGATGACGACGAGGACGAGTGAAAACAATGGAACAACACTAAGATCTAAAGAATAATAGAGACACTCAACCTGAACCTGAATCTTTGAACTCTCAAACAATGACATACTGGACTGGATATTGGACAACCAACAAAATTACTACCACACTTGAACACAAACACAATTAGTTTTAATATTTTAGCTTTTAATCATTTTGTGATTTGGAATTTACATTGCTTCGTTTTTGGATTGCCCCATCCGCCCCATCCGTAACTCCTGGTTGGTATTAAAGTGAAACTTTATTTATTGTTCCATATGAGAGTGTGAGAAAAAGTGCGTGAATAAGTGGACTTTGGGTCTTTTTTTTTTTGTGCAAAACATCATTTTCATATTTCTATCCTGTTGTCTTACTTTGTGTGTTTTGAATTGACATTACATATTTTTATACTTGTTCATATTATTCTTGCACCTTTTTTTGTTCAAGCCCTTTAATTTGCCAGATATTTTTTTGTACTTCTCACACTATATATCGCATCGACTACAGTGACAAACAAATTTGTGACAAATTCTTAGACTCCCTCCCCCATGACTGCCAATCAGCCATACTAATGACAGCCATGGACGAAACGACCACGGACGAGTTTGCCTCTAAAGCTCAACTCTTCTTTGACTTGAACAAGATTAGTACAACGACTAAAGAAGTCACTTTTGTGACACAAGACAAACTAAACAGACTTAGTGAGGAGATACCCTCACTAAAAATGACAGACAAACATGACAGACAAAACGTACAAAGTCGAGGATAAAGTCGGGAACGATGACCACACACTCCTCGATTTGACCATAGTGCTACTTGCAGTAGTAGCTGTGACGGACGTGACAAACAGTCATATTACATGACAGACAGATGTGGTAGAAGCCCCCATCATTAACGACTGACATGATCGACCATGACAACGACAACAATCATGACCACGACTGCGACTACTGTCGCATCCTCGGACATTATGCCCGAGGCTCAAAATCCTCATATATCTGATTATCATTCTGAAGTTATTCAAACAGGAATAACATCATGTTTCAGACTTCAATGACAAGAAACATTGAATTTTCACCATTTTTTTTGTTACATGACCAATGCAAAATTGTGGGGGTATGACATGGTCAGCTCACTCATTTGCACATTCACACCCACTGTACATTTAAGAACCGTTTTTTGAGAAATTATCAAAATTGCCCGAGTGGTGGAATCGATAGGTGACTGAGGATCTCTAAAAGGGATGAAATATCCATCCTTTTCAAAATTCATAGACTTTGTGGGTAAGAAAGTAAGGATTGTACATAACCTCATCTCCTTTTTTGCAGCATTGAGATCTCAGGAAAACCTAGGATCTGTAAATTCAGGCAATCCAAGGTAATGCCCCAAAGAAAAAGGGCTCTTCACTGAATACCAACAGTTAAGTCCCTAAAGAACACAAAACCAGTGAATGGTAACACAAAGGAGCCCAAGTCACTACACAGGAGATGTCAAGCTTTAACCCTAATCAGGCTGGGGGGGGGGGGGGGGGGCGGAATCCGCCCCCCTCGACGTTTCGTGCAATATCTTCGCAATGCGATAAGCTCCCGCCGCGATGTTTCATGACTTTTTTCTTTCAAGTATCGCGCAACTTTTGAGACCAAAATTGTTGCGCCCGCGCGTACCATTTTGACGCAACGCCCGTTCGAAAAAAATTTGTCAACCCCAAAATTGCTCCAAAACATGATTTTGTGTACAAATCCAATGCAAATTGTTTTTTTAATTAATTCACATAAAAATTCATATCTTCACTTAGAATGGCCGAAATTAATTTATTTTAGCATAATAATGCTTCGTAGATTGTCTGTGACAAATTTTGGCCAAAAAACAAACAAAAACAAAAGGTCAAAAAACAAAGAAATACATAAGAAATTAAAAAAACAATAAAATACATAAGAAATTGATTTTGATACAGATTTTTTTTTATCCTATGTCTCAGAAGAATGATACAAGAAACATTTTAAAAAAAGAAATTAGCTTAATTGGAGCACTAATAAGTGATTTAGAGCCCAAAACTGATTTTATGCATAAATTACAATAATTAATTAATATAAAATATAAGAAAAATTTTTCGGAGAAAGCAACCATACAATTTGATAGAATACGTCGCGGGCGTCGTGTGTGCCGATTTTCGGCGCAATCGCGCGTTCCATAGGCGAGATCTGAAGGGGGGCGGAATCCGCCCCCCCCCCCCCCCCCCCCCCAGATATACATGTAGCATAGCCAAAAAAGCCCAGCCTGATTAGGGTTAAGCCAGAGGACATTCTTAAGGCACTATAAGCAAACTTTGCCGAGATGCATCACTGTAATAAGGTCTACTCACAGAAGACATAGAGGTCCTCAAGTATCTGCAGATCAACATAATAGTGTGAGGATAGTCACTTTCAGATGCCACTTCTCTTTCAGAGTTGAGCAGAGTTTCCCAACAATAGACAGCTTGCATACATTCGATACCAGCATCTTCAGAGAAGGATGGAGAGAGACGGGAAGTACAAGGAACATTATCTGGCCTTTATGACAGATATCATTGACATGAGCTTTGCAGAATAAGGCCAGAATAAGGCACCTATTGGGTCCATAAACTACATTCCCCATCATGGTGTGTACCACAAGAAGAAGCAGAACTCAGAAATAGTCTTTGATTGTTTGGCCAGATTTTGAGGCATGTGCTCGAATGATCACTTGTTAATGGCCCAGCTGGTGAAGGAAGCCAGAGAACTCTGTTGGAGTAGTCTCTGCCTGCACTAGATCATCTCAAATGACAAATCAGTAGTGGAATGTCCCAAAGACAGAGCGTGCAATTGAGGTGGTCACCATACTAGGTTAGAACTAACAGTCAAGGTTGCGGCAGGAAAGGTCAGCTCTATGCTGAGAGATGAGCTTTAGCACCAGCATGCAGAGGAATTCTACTGGACAGACTCTAAGCAGTACTGTGCTACAGTCACATAGAAGCGTGAAAGTTCCATTCATTTGTAGCTAACAGTCTAGCAAATCAGAGAGGGGACATGTCAACATCAGTGGCATTATGTTCCCACAGATCAGAACCCCACAGATTATGCTTCCAGGGAATCAGTGCAGATCAGCAATGGGACACTTGGTGGTTCGAAGGGCCAAGCTTCCTCTGGAAGAAGGACATAAGAACTGACAAGGAGATTCTAGACATGAGTGTTAGAGATGCCGAAGTCAAAGAAACTACCTTGCAAGTGACACAAAACCTGACATGGCAAATCTGCTAGGACATCTAGCAAGGATTTTCAACTGGTTCATGATGGTCAAGTTGCTATCTCAGTTGAGGACAGTAGCAAAGGGCTCCTGACAAGGGTCAGTTGTACAAGATAGGAAAGATGCAGAAATGTTCATCTTGCTGCTAGTCCAAATGGAGGCTTTCCCCGAGGAACTTCAGTCCCATGGCAAAACTGTGAGGAGCACAAGCAGGATATCCCAATCCATACATCAATGAGGATGCTACAAGCAGGGGTAGACTTAGCAAGCTTTCCAATGGCATGTCACATCCAGTCATTCTGCCAAAACAGAGTTTGATCACCTAAGCCATTGTTCATCACTTCCACCACAAGGTTCACCATCAATGTAGAGGTGTAACCCAGAATGAGCTACAGACCAGCAGATACAAATGTATTGGATATAGTCAACGGATCTTGAAGCGTGATGAAGCCAAGGAACTCTGTGATGTGCAGAAGACTTTATGACCTGAGGAAGAACAGAAGATGGCAGACTTGCCTGAAGATTGTATTGAACCATCTCCCCAGTTCACATACGTAGGTATGGACTGCTTCGGACCATTCATCATGAAGAGAAGTCCTTCAGAGAGCAAGCATTACAAGCTGTTGTTCACATGTTTTTGTTCTCAAGGTGTTCATATAGAGATGCTGGACAACATGTCTACGGATGCATTCATTCTCGCCCTTCGCTGCTTTCTCGCCATCAGAGGAGCAGTCAGGCAAATTCAATGTAACCAAGGAAACCATTTCATAGGAGCCAGAAATGAATCACAGGAAGCCATTCAGAAAATGGATGTTGACAAAGTAGAGGCTTGCCTTGAAGAAAGGCAATGTGAATTTGTTTACAATGCCCCACACTCTAGCCATGCAGGCAGGGTACGGGAAAGACAAATAAGAACCACCAAAAAACCCACCAGGGACAGCTTTTGCCTCTTCAAAGAGTTAATACATGAACAGTGAGCTCTTTGAGCAATGGTTTGCATTCTTCGATAGGCAGATTCCACCAGCTAGGCCAATGCTGTTTGCTGCTTGATGGCCATGGCTCCCACATCACTCTGAGGGTTCGGGAGAAGGCAAGGGCTGAGCAGATCGAGTTGCTGTGTCTACCACCCCACATCACAAACTGGCTGCAACCACTGGACCGTACAGTCTTTGGGCCAATAAAGAGGGCATACAATGAGGAATGTGTGCAATTTATGAACATCTATCCAGGGCGTATCATCACACACACACCTATCCAGGGCATATCATCGCACGATATGACTTCTGTGAGCTGTTCTCTAGAACATGGGCTAGGTAGGCAAGCAGGGAAAATGCAGTCCAAGGTTTCAAGGCCACAAGAGTGTACCCATGTAATGCAGCAGCAGTCATCGGAGCCTTACAAAGAAAACCAGCCCATCCCAGACAAACAGTCAGCAATGGAACCTGTCACTAATGTAGCTCAGGGACCGCCAGCTCTGATCGCTCTGCAGACAGACAGACCTGCTGCCACTGATGTTCAGGATGCTGACCTAGAGGTTACAGCTGTAGCAACTTCCGTAAACGTTAACCAAGCTGGGTGCTCGATAGGGACAAAAGAAAGCGCCACTTCTATTACATTGTCACTGAGTGACCTGCTCCGCGTACCAGTCGCTGCAAAGAAACCAAAGTCGATGAGCGGTGCCCAGCTGATCACAGAAGATGAGTTTGTGGAGGTGCTCCGGAAGGACGATGCAAACAGAAAGAAACTGAAGAAAAGGGACAACTGAGAGCAGAGAGGAAAAAGAAGCGTGATGAGAAGCAATCCAAGGTGAAGGGAAGGCCCCCCCCCCCCCCGCGGCGCAACCACAAAAGGAATGAATGCAGCTACGACATCACACCCCCAACCCCAAAGTACACCGCAAACACCGGACACATGTGACAGCAGCAATTACTGCACTCACTGTTGTGGGTACTACTTTGATGAATCTGATGGGGGTTGGGTTTCCTGCCGCTCATGTGGGGACTGGTATCATGAGACTTGTACCAACAAATATGGAAAGAACCTGGCTCTGTTTGCTTGTGAAAGTTGTGAACTGGACAGTGAATAGGACTAGTGAGAAAAGCAAGACAGATGGACAGTCACGACCAAATGTAATGCATATTGTATACACTTATTTTTAAATGTACATTTATTATTAAAATTCAGGGGGGTGCACATCATTCAAGAAAACAGTGTTAGTCTGTGAACAAAGTTGGGAATTATTGGTGTAGTACACCATGAGGCCCAACAGGGGCCATTTTAGGAAGCAAACCGCTGGATTATAGCGAGTGTATGATATGTGACCTTACAGGAGTGAATTCTGCCTCCCTTTAATTTTCTCCATTTTAAGGGGGCAAACAGCGGTATAACATTGTTTAACACCTCAGAATTCCATTAAGAAGCATCATTTTTGCTTAAAAGTGGGAAAAAAAAATGAAGAAATGCGTATTATTTTCGAATCTGGAGTCCCTGAAAGTTCAAGCTACAGTATAGGCACTACTGAAGCGGTCTTTTCTCTCAATCCCTCCCTCCCTCTCTTTCTCTATTTTGCTCAGTGCTGCTCTTTTGGCTTTATATCACATCTTTGGGGGGGGGGGGAAGGACGTGTCCCCCTGGAATTTTCTGTCGATCATTCCCCTTGATTTTCAAACTTAGTATTCTTATTTTTCATTTCTTTTTTCTTTTTTTAGCAGTATTGATAGAGCTTGTACCTGCAATGGGAACATGTTCAAAAGAATGTTGAAAATTCTTAAATATTCCACCAAAGGTGTGCATAGCGTTGAATTTTAATTCTGAAAATGCATAGGCTCCCTCCCCGGCCCTCTCATAAACTTACACGTTGAAGGCGCGCATATTATGTCGATCCTGGATAAAGAGGTCACAAGTAATAACGAATTTAGCCATTCACATTTTCCATACATTTCTTCTTTCTTATCAAAATTGCAAATATTCCACCAAAGTGTGCACCAAATCATATAACATCAGTTCTGAGAACACAAAGCTCCCTAATGTGGGAGGGGGACATCCTCAAAGTCAATACATGATAAAATTAATACCACTTATCCGTTTGGTCCATGTTAATTCAAATTCAAATTTGAATTCAAATTTTATTTTCACTTTTTTTAACAGAATGTACAAAAAAAAAATGGGGAATTTGACATGCGTGTCTTTGAAAATATACACAGCAATCTAAAGATAACAACATGTTCATGTCTACACGATCAGTACAAAAAAGAAACATACAATTCATTAATTTTTGAAGTGCCAACACAGTAAAAAGCTCACATGTATCAAGAGGTATACATTACCCTTTCCACGGCACCCCCTCCAAAAAAAATAAATCAATGAATAAAAAAAAAAGATACCCCCCCCCCAAAAAAAAAAAAAAAAAGAAGAAGAAGAAGAAATAAGTGTTCTGCAGCTTTTCTGTAAAAGACTGTATAGAAAGGATAATTTTATTGACCGCCCACAATGATTTCTATTGGTTGTTCTCCGGAAAATCATGGTATATTAGCCTTCATCGTTAACCAGGAGAAGAGCTGCGAGAGGAGAGAGAGGGCTATGAAGCTGTGAGCACTCTCGTGCATATCAAACACCATGGTTTTAGTATACTCCCTATCGTTGACTCATTAGTTAGCTAGAACTTTGAGGGACTACCGATTGGATAATAAAGGGAATTTCTTCATTTATATTTCATTCTTACGAGGGAATGATACTTCTAAATGCTGAAATGAGGTCTGAAGTACTTCTTTTACCCTGTATGCCTCCATAAAAAGGAGAAAATGAAAGGAAAGCAGACACCTCTCCATTATACGTCACGTAAAAAAATGCCTGCTATTGCTCGCTTTGCTTCCTAAAATTGTGCTGGAACCTGCCCATGAGCGTACCAAGCAAAATTGACAGAGTAGACCCTCTTAGCGCACTGCATGCACTTCTATACTCTTTGCTACTGACTACAGGCAGACAGGGATTCGATTGACCAATCTTTGACTAGCACAACTAGAGGCGAACCAGGATCCAACCAACTAACCCACAGCATGTGTCTTATACGACTGATTGGGTCAACAAATCACTTGAGAGTTTTTGTGAACTATTTAATTGCTACTGACACTTTCAAAACAAAAGAACATTATTGGACATGTTGGACACATTGGACTTTCGCAGTAAATAATAATTTTTTTTTTTTGCATGTTCCTTATGAACAACTTTGATTCCTTGGATCACTCGGGAAAGTGAAGCACATTATTGTTATCCCTTCTGAGAGCGAGTATGAGAATGTCTGTGAGAGGGGAATGCATCCTCTATTTGTAGTAACTGTTGAGTATAGTAAGCATGCCGAGCGCGTATGTTTTGTAAGCAAGCATTAATAATTCATTTAAGTCTTTTCCTGCTTAAGTATGTTAATCAGGTTGTTCTAGCAGAAAACATGACTACTACTTCTTCGACCTCAACGACCGAAAGACAACTGTGACTTCAACAAACAGACTTTTTGCCCAATCGCTTTTCAGGCAATCATATTGATTGAGACTTTAGCACTGCTCACATTCTTATATTTTGAGGACTACCTCGATGTGCACAGCTATGACATTTCAAATCCCTCCTCATTTCCTGTCATTTTGAAAGTCTTCAAAAGGAGCTTACAAGGCCAGACAAGAATCTGGACAGAAGGGAAATCATTAGAGAACTTTAACGATCTGAAATCAGCCTTCATTGGTACCAAGAGTGCATACGCACACATTCAAGAGTTTAATTCGAAACAATTCTCACCAGGTGAACCTACTGAAATTCAAAACTGCAACGCAGATCGACTTGGGCCAGAAACAAATCCAATACAAGTTTCTTAGCACCTTGCCAGCTAAATGCTGCGCTGCTGTCCTCGCGTCGGCACCTGAGATAGCTGATAGCAACCAACTAGCGAAACGCGCTAAGTGCTACATGGATTTGGAGCAAGAAATCTCGAGTAGTCAGACACATGGAGTCATTTTCTCAGCTCAAACCGATGAAATCAATGCACTCAAGGAAAAAATCCAGGCTCGTAAACTTGAGAATGCTAATAGACAGAGATCACACTCACGCCGACGCAGTTTGACGCGCCACGCTCACTCGTACTCAATGCCACAACGGAGCACAAGCACAACTAGGAGTCACGATAGATATGGAAGCAGGAACCTGTCAAAAACATCACTTCCCGACACATACATATGTCATGTGGTAATTTGAATTGGAACGTGGACCAGGAATTAATGTTATAATTATTTGCAACATATCGTTTGGTCATGTCATAATTCAGCATGAGGGAGGGGTATTACAACGTGTTGCACGGTCATGTCAGAGTGTACTGTGATACACTTTGGGTAATAATACACTCTGGGTCATGTCATAATTCGACCTGAGGGTGGGGTATTTTAGTGACATTGGTCATGTCACGATTCACCACGAGGGAGGGGTATAGATCTAGGCAGGGAGTTTGTGTTTTTGAAGGAATCGCGCACGCCAAGCGCGGGCACACCGTGGGCCGATCACTCGTTATGTCTATCAACCAATGGGCTGGCGCACAGTGCTCGCGCATTATATCAAACAATCTTTGGTTTAAATATATAGGAGTGCGTGATCGATCGGCATCACAGAATCATGTAATACATGTACATGTATAACTGAATGGTGCTCATACAAAGTACAGTGGACTCCCGTTACAACGAAGTGCTCAGGACTGGCAGTTTTCGTTCGTTATATCAAAATTTCGTTATAACCTACCAAATAAACAATAGAAATACATAGAGTAGATAATGTGGACGCCTGAATTTTTACTTCATTGTAACCGGAATTTCGTTATAACGGGAATGCACTGCACATGCTGCTTTTATGGTCCAGATTTCCAGTTATCAACGACATCGATCTGAGCAGATTTGCCAATGTCTTGAACAGATAGACATTAGATACCTGCCGAGTGCATATAACCAGCCAGCTCTATATGTGCCAGCCTATTGGTTGGTAGACATGAGTGGATCGCCCGCATGATCCCAAACTAGATTTATTCCCCTCCCTTCATCGTGCTGAATTATGACATCACCAAACGACATGTATATACCCCTTCCTCGCGTCGAATTATGACATGACCATGCTACACGCTGTAAATACTCCTCCCTCATGCTGAATTATTACATGACCAAACGACATGTTGTACATAATTATGACATGACTGTCCGAATAACAACATGACGTTAATTCTGGCCAGAAGCAACGTTCTATTTAACATTGTGTGGTAATTTGAATTGCTACATGACCCCAGAATTAACATCATGTTGTAAATGGAATTACCACATGTAGCAAATATTCATGTCATGTGGCAATTCTATTTGCCACCTGAAGCAAATAATTACGTCGTGTTGTAATTATAATTGCAAAATGTAGCAAGTGGAATTACGTGTCGAAGTGATTTTTGACGGGTTCCTGCTTCCATAGATAGACGCGAGAACAGCCGAGAGCGTAACCCATATCGACAAGCATCTCAACACCAGTGCAAGCCAATATGTGACTATTGCCTCATCCCAGGTCACATGTGGAGGCAATGCCAAATATGCATTAGGGACCTTGAAAGTCATTAAGTCACGACAAACTGGTCAAACAGGTCATCCTACCAAGGCGGTTCAAGAGAATGGAGTAACAACCTTCTTATTTCCTTTGCTAGATGTTCGAAGCCGCCGCTCAAAAATATTTGAAGCATGTGCCAAACAGGATCTGCCGCGCAGATAGGAAGACAACTGACTCGTGTCTCATTGCATAATCACCAGCCACTTTCTAAGGAAGATATGTCTTTGTGATGGTAATTACTTTTCGCTATCCCTTCTTATCAAAGGTAGGTGGTACAGACACGAGGTTGCGTGAATAGAAATTGAGCAAAAAATGCTGAAATAAAGATGAAAATTACTCGACTGGGCATACCCGGGCACTAATCTGATATATCTATCAATAAAGAATTATATTTGAAGATTATTCCATATTAGTTTCATTTGTGGAAATTAAGCGGAAAAGTGATAGAACCAGCTTTCCAGGATGGTACAGTTTTAAACATTTTCTCATGATACATCTCTGATTTACACTTTTGCACAAATTTCTGGACGGAATTGACTTTTGTTTTACATGCTTTATCATTAAGTGAAATTTCATTTCATTGAATAAATAAATAAGCAAAATATGGCCAACATTACGATGACGTTCAAAATGAATCTTCAGATTGCTCAGCAAGATGGCAGCTTCGAACATCAATCATCAAAGGCACAAGTGCACCTGTGGAATTCTTTTGTACATCAATAGAAATCTGACAAATGTTTGAATAATTACAGCCAGTTGGAACTCCAGGTATAAAACCTCCTTGATCCTACCAATCATTCTGATTTTTAGCGTGGGAGTATGGCGGTCAAGCTCATTGCTCATGCTCCCAGGCTCATGATCAGAATAAGGCCAATCATTCAAAACTCAATTCTACCCACATAGGCTCAGAGGAAGTAGATATACAGCTCAATGAAAGAAATTGCGTGAAGGGGAAATTACAGGACGATAAGAATATTCTTATTTTGTTTGATAGCCGTGCATCTAAAACTATCATTTCTGGAAGTTTTGTCCAGGCTACCCAAAAACAAAAGTTTCACCTGTTCGATTTCGGCTGGTAATGCTTAGTATCTGAAACACCTGTGGATTTAACATGTTCTGGATTTCTGTAAGCTTTTACCTTACACTACTATCCTCTTCCTCAAGTGTTTAGTCATCAATAGAGTTGATCACTGCATTGAAGACTAACAGATGAAACAGTACCATAACATACCAACATACCATGGACAATACCTGTTTACTGAAAAATTAGCAAACCAAGTGTCAATTAGAGCACTAAACCCTGTTAATCTATTACTTTGATTTTGTTCTAGCTGCAGGTACATGTCTCATTCCCCTTCTATCATGTGTCACATCTGTTTGCCTCTGCCCTTGCACTCTACTCCTGTTGCCCTCTTCTCTGCCACTGCCAAACGTCTGTGTAGTTCCGAATGATGTTGATGAGGCAGATGAGGACAATGCATGTGACCTCATATGATGGTTGAATGTCTTCTTCACTGAGCTGGATTTTGGCTGAGAGTGAAAAGTAGAATTTCAGCAAGTTAGGGTTGAAGAATTATTTCTAAACTTTATATCCTACTACAAGAAATTAATGAAATTTTTAGGTCTACTGTTACACAAATTTGAAGCCCTATACAGTTCGTGGAATTGGCTCAAAACTAATCACAAGCATCTTCTTCAGGGGGTGTTGAAGGAGACATCAGAACATGATATGGAGATAACATTCATATGAGTATCAGGACAATTATCCCAGCTAAACATCAGTAAGTGATAGGGCTAGAGTAAAGATTAAAGTTAGGGTCAGGTTTAGGGTTGGAATTTGGGTTAGGGTTAGGTTTAGGACTAGGTTCACGATCATATCCCCATTCCACAGAGATTTTTTCTCATTGGTCACTCATCAGAAGCAAAGTTTGTTGCTTCCAACCACCAACCAAAGTGTATCGGATTGCAGTCTGATGAATCTGACTTAGTTGGTCGACTATCAGGTGAGTGTCAGACATGTCACATGTAATCCTATCGGACGATCTTGCCTCATCAGATCAAAGCCTGACATGTCTGACACTGATCTGATAGTCGACCTGCACAAGCTGGATTCATTGGACTGCGATCCAATACACTTCGGTTGATGGCCAACAGCGAAAAAACTTTGTTTCTGATGAGTGACCAATGAGAGAAAATCTGTGTGGAATGGGGGTATTAGGATTAGGGTCAGGGGAAGGTCTGGGGTAATTATCCTTACTAGAGCCTTCATATCAATACATCATACACATGAAGTAAAAAGCAATACAAAGTGTGCTCACCATGGGGGACAAATTTGATTAGAGTAGACTTCCAGGCAATGAGGACATTTGCTTATATCTTTTAACTTTATCAGGAAAATGAGCAAAGAAAATGGGATAATCGAGGTCCTACTGTACTGACTGCTGCAAGTCAATTTATTTTTGTATGGCACAACCCTGTGTTCATATCATATACTGACTGCTGCTTATCATTTGAGACATTTGCCCTTTCTCTCGTGTGTGTGTGTGTCGGAAGGACCACCTCACCAGTTTTGCATCCTGTACTTTGCACACAGAGTCATCCCAACAGTTATACCATAATCACGAGCATCAAAAACATTACAAGTCGGGCAGATTATGAGGTACATAGTAAAAAAGGTTAGCTACAAACAAAGTAAAGTTTTCTTACTCTCTGAGAACTTGACAGGACAGGCTTTTCTCTCTGTCTTTGTCTGACATCCACAACTACAGCATCTATAAACAACAGGAAAGAGACAGAGCTTGATGCATTTGTATGCAAAGATGGTATTGGGCAGGTACTGCTTACTCTCTTCTCCAATAGTAATGGCTCCTTCCCACTGTCATGCAATCTGCTATGCAAGCCACAGTTGGGCCATTAGTAGCTGATTGTGTTATTTTTGTTTATTTGTACCACAATTTGTGTCATGATTGAAATCGTGGTGTGAATCATAAAGTAATCGTGGTAGTCATATCAGATTATTAGATCATAGATTATCAGATCTTATCAGATCTGGAGGTCAGATGAGGCAATCATGTTGATCGTTGACAATTTTTGAACCATCCAAAACTTTTCTACGATAAACACAACTGCCATGACTGACCTCAAGATCTGATAAGATCTGATACGATTATCTTGATTACTCAACGATTCAGGCAATGATTTCAACAGTGGTGCAGATTATGATTTAAGACATAAATGAAAATATCAACAATCAATTCTAAACAGCCTATCATTGCATACACAGCCGATAGTACAACAGTGGGAACAAGCCATAATCAATTATCTCCTTTTCCTATATCCAGCTTCATATTGCTGAATTAGAGGAAACCATGTAAATGTAGATACTGCACACTGAGAGGTGTGGAGGCATTATGTTTTCAGGGTGTCTGTCCATCACTCCATCTGTTCTTCTGTCTGTCCTTCCACCAGATTGCTATTGCAATCAAAATAAATAAAAATCCCTGCATTTTCATGGTAACTGGCAAAGGTATGTTTACAAGAGTGTAAATGTTTTAACTAGAATTATCACTGAAGGTGATTAATACCCCCGCCCCTAGTGTTGCTTTATAGTATGTGATGTCATGAGGGTAATGATGTTAATACCAAGTACATCAAATTTGACCTTCATAGCTTGAATGGTTTATTTTGATACAAAAAATGAGTGGTTACCATGGCAACACATTTTCCTTATACTAACACATTGGTGTCTTGCAAAACTACACTTCTAGATCATGATACATACTAAATTTGACTTTAATTGCTTGAATGATGGAAAAGTTATTCGATCTGCAAGGTTTTGGTAAAATTGTGGTTACCATGGCAATGGTTTTTGAGACAAACACAAAAATTATGCGTTCCACATCTAAACCTCAGTGTCATAATGCTTACCAAATTTGGTAGACCTTTTGTGGGTCTGGGATGGAAAAAACAATTTTCCTGGGCAATTTTCTCTACGATTGGAGCAAAATACTGCTTGACACATCGCCATTGGCATGATGAAAGATAGCCTTACCAGACGACGCCGAATGTGTAGAACTGTTTCTAAGCACGTACATGTACTGGAACATAGCCTACTGCTGTAAACAGTATAGATAACTGCATGCACGGCGACAGGGTTGCGCTGTGATAGACATGCAAACGCAACCGGGATATCTACCATAGATCTGTAGTACTGTAGTACCGTCCACAGGTGTACTGTGCGAATATACAATACGCAATACATACACACACACACACACAGTACGTAAAAAAAATGTCAAATACTAGTAGCCATCGCCTTCTTCATGCATCCTGGTAACAATTAGCGTACGCATAACGAGTAGAACACGGCTGGGAAGAGTTGTGCCTCGGTGACGTCGGACTCTCCGCCAAGACTTGCTCAATAGCATATTCACCATGCAGATTCACACTTTTTCAACAAAAATTTACAAGCTTATTTGGTGATTTGAAAGTTTGTTTTTGGTGAAAGTAGTTCATTGGAGGTACCAACAACAACATATTTTTTTTTTAAATTCGTGACGACTGCCTCACTTTAATATGCAGAGCTTTATCATTCATTTTTATTGGCATGATCACAGATTTCATTGCAATTTTTTGCATTATGTGGAACTATGTA
This sequence comes from Diadema setosum, assembly GCA_033980235.1. Classification (NCBI taxonomy): domain Eukaryota; kingdom Metazoa; phylum Echinodermata; class Echinoidea; order Diadematoida; family Diadematidae; genus Diadema; species Diadema setosum. The sequence continues at coordinate 23,183,575 of CM067069.1, read as the reverse complement.
GTAAACAGCAATCTGTTAAATGCAGAAATAAATATTGCAAATATTAAGTGTGTTGTCCTGGTAACAAAGGAGCATATTCAAAAAGAAACAAACCTTTTTTGATCTGCACCTGCAGATCCTTTGACATTGTATTCCATGCTGCTGTCCCAACAATGAGGCTGGCATTAGTGACCACCATGTTATAACATCGGCTGTATGAATCCTTGAAGACAGCACAGGCATCCTGTATAAAATACAAAGTATGGCATATATAATGTAAGTGGTTGGAAACTACTTGGGATAAAGACAATTCTGACACCGATACTTGATCATAAACTAGAATTATCACTGAAGGAGATTAATACCCCCGCCCCTAGTGTTGCTTTATAGTATATGTGATGTCATGAGGGCAATGACGTTAATACCAAGTTTGTGCATTTGTCGAATTGGAAACAGAATGATTTTAGTTTACTGTACAATTACAGAGTTGACACTGAGTATAAAACTTACAGCAATAATGGAAACATGCTTTCCCCCAGCATCACTACACTTAAAGACCATCATACACACCAAATTTGACCTTCATAGCTTGAATGGTTTATTTTGATACAAAAATGAGTGGTTACCATGGCAACACATTTTCCTTAAACTAACACATCAGTGTCTTACAAAACTACACTTCTAGATCATGATACATACTAAATTTGACTTTAATTGCTTGAATGATGGAAAAGTTATTCGATCTACAAGGTTTTGGTAAAATTGTGGTTACCATGGCAGCGGTTTGTGTGACAAACACAAAAATTATGTGTTCAACATCTATACCTAAGGGCCATAATGCCTACCAAATTTGGTTTCAATTGCTTGAAAACTGTGGAAGAAGTTAACTCTACAGGATTAAAAAAAAAATGCGGTTACCATGGTAACGCATTGTCCGATACAAATACAAAGGACATTTTGCAAAACTAGACTTAAAGAGCATACACACCAAATTTCACCTTCATAGATTAAATGGTTCAATTTGATACAAAAATGAGTGGTTACCATGGCAACACACTTTTCTTATATTAACACATTGGTGTCTTGCATAACTACACCTCCCAATCATCATACATACTAAATTTGACCTTAATTGCTTGAATGATGTGGAAGTTATTCAATCCACAAGATTTTGGTAAAATTATGGTTACCATGGCAACACTTTGTCCGACAAACACAAAAATCATGTGTTCCACATCTATGCCTCAAGGTCATAATGCCTACCAAATTTGATTTCAATTGCTTCAAAACTGTGGAAATTGTTCACTCCACAAGATTTTGAAGAAGACATGCAGTTACCATGGCAACGCTTTGTCAAGTACAAACAAAAAGAGTGTCTTGCATAACTAAACCTATAGATCATCATAGATACCAATTTTGAAATTGATTGCTTAAATATTATGGAAGTTATTCAATCCACAGGGTTTTGGTAAAATTATGGTTACCATGGCAACGCATTGTCCGACAAACACAAAAAACATGTCTTGCACATCTATACCTCAATATCATCATATACCCTAAGTTTCATTTAAATTGCTTCAAAACTGTAGGAGGAGTTCGCGACACAAGATTTTGCAACAGACCGACCGACTGACTGCCCGCCCGACCAACATCGCGGTGATTCCTATATACCCCCTTCACACTATGTGTGGCGGGGGTATAATGAAGTGGTCATTGTTTAGTTATACTAATGTAGGGGGCACACTGCGCATGACTTTTAATGTCAGAAACTTGAAAATGTCATCACATAGACATTTCATAAAAATCTGACTTAAAGCCCAAACAAAGTTCTGGTATGCCTGCAAAAGTTGTCAAATTTTGCTCCAAAATGTGAACGTATGCCTAGGAAATGTGCGGAATAACACTGTAATAACAAGATATTCGATGGGTAAGGACGAAAATGGGAAATATTAACCAAAAACATTCAGTCTCGGAACTTACCCGAACGGGGTCAGGCTAGACTCGGACTCGGGGATAACTCGGCCTCGCTTTGCTTGACGGCGGGATGAGTTGTACTGGTTTTCCCTCTGGATTGTACAGTACTATGCATACGGGAGCGGCCTGTATAAACTACATTGTAGCGTTCTGGCTACTCGCAGTAATGGTCCGAGTTGTTACAACACGCGCATCAAAAACCTCTTTGGCGCGCATGCAAAATTAATGTGCGCCTCTCAAGCACCTCTAAAAACAATCAAAGACACTTGATAAACAACAACAAAAACTTCAAAGAAGTCTCAGCGCATCTCAGCAACTGAGGTGATGTGCGTATACTAGTAGGCTTTAGGACCGCGCGCTGTCCATTTGTTTTGTACACTTAGCACTTTCCTGTCTGCTCATCAAGGCCTCGTTTGGTACCCGTAGTATAGAGTACTGATGAACATGGCGATCACGAACTGTGTGTAAATTGTCTTAAATAGGGTCGAGTTTTCCCTGAGACCGAGTTAGTCTGGAGCCTTCTGGAATAAAAGTCGGTCTACCGACTTTTATTATTTTTCTCAAAATACTCCAAAACGACTCATCATTCCGGCAAACCGCATCAGCCAGGTAAGTTTCTTTGTAGACTCTTTCGATATATTGCAAGCAAATATGAAATGGTGCCAGACGGGTTCTCAGGCCCTTACCAGAACTTTGTTTTCACTTTAAAATGACACAGATGCTGCTGAAAACTGGGGGGGGGGGGCGACATTCAATGCTAAAACCTAGGAGTTCCCTGCCTGGTCCTGCCCAAGATTCGACTCCCAAAGGAGCCTGGTATGCTTTTATATTTTACAACGTTGCTGAGGCATGAAAGGCAAGAGTGCTCATACAGTGTGGCTTCAAGGAATGTTATCTATCAAAGTTGAGTCTATTCATGCACACGTTTTAATGCAATATACATGTATACACCTTGTTTCCAGCGGCCAAAGCAACCAGGTTTATACAATACCATACAATCGGATCATTTATATAGCGCCCTTACACGGTCAATGACTGGTTTCACAGTACTTCACAACAAAATTCAGTTACAGATAAGCATCAAAAAAGAAAGAATGATTCTTCTTGAAGACATCAAGGGCTGGGGAAATGCGGACAAACCGAGGTAGATCGTTCCACAATCGCGGTGCAGCTGTCACAAAAGCATTGTCCCCATCAGCTCTACTGTTGGTTTTGGGTACATGGAGTAAGGTGCTATCTGCACTTGAACGTAGTCCAGGTCGAGCAGAACAGTATGGAATGATTACAGATCTAAGATAAGTAGGAGCTTTCCCTTGAAAACACTTGTACACAATTTCTGGCCATCATGGACAAGAAGGGATGAACTTGTGACTACGCAGGGGGACGGTATGGGCAAACATGTCGGACCGTGATTGCCATGTATGCCATGTCAGATTTTTGAACAGTCAAAAAAAAAAAAAATGCCCAGCAGGAAGAGTGCTAATGAGAAACATAGTGGACTGTAGTAAAACAGGTGAAACAGGGCACGATAGCACATAATGGGCTGTAACAATACTTGGAGGTGGTCTGTAGTTGGGATGTGACAGGAAACAGGGCATGATAGCACATAATGGGCTGTAACAATACTTGGAGGTGGTCTGTAGTTGGGATGTGACAGGAAACATGCAGGGCCTGTAGAGCCTAGGGGCTGCAGCCATTGCCATGGTCATGCCTTAAACTTGGCCTTGTGTGATGCAACAAAAAGTATAAGTTACTCTCTGATGCACTGAATGCCATGTACAAAACATGCAAGTTTATAAACTTTTCACCAAAATGCCGAAGTCTGTGTTATGTACACACGAATAAAGACAAATAACTCGATGAGTTGCGGTGTACTATGATGTGGGTTCTATTTGGTAAAACATGGCGATCGGTCATCTCCAACATTGTACAGAAAGGGGTCTACGCCCTCAATGTTAGAAACATTATAGTTTCAAACACAACATATTCCCCCCCCCCCCCCATTGATATAAACATTGCTCAAATAAAGTCCAAAAGTTCTCCAAATCAGATGTTATATCAAACTGATAACCACGAGGAATTATTTAATTTTCCACATAACTAAATGAACCAAGATCCTCCAGTAGGATATCCAATAATATTTTGTCCGGGTAAATAAATCATGCATTACTGAGTATGTGTCCAAAATGTAAACATTGAGTGTTCATACAGTTTTTAGGAGTCCAATATGACTGTTCTAACGTTTTACTTTGACTGATGTGCGATTTTTTCCGCATTCGCTTCGACGGCCTCGCTAGGGGGCGGAGAAGGTTGAATGACGTTCAGCGGCATGCGAAGTTTACGCCCTATCATCAATTCAGCTGGTGTTCTGCCGGTCAGTGCATGTGGTGTCGACCGGTAGGCGTGGAGTAGGATGTGGATTGCCGACTCGAATGTCTTTCCTTCCGACAGGCTCGCTTTCAGGCTGTCCTTTATGACCCTGTTGAAGCATTCCACACCCCCGTTTGACTGTGGGTTGTACCGCGCTGTGAGGTTGTGCTGGATTCCATAACTCGCTAGGAAGTCCTCAAATTGATCAGACACAAATTGTGGTCCATTGTCTGTCGTAATGCTTTTGGGCAATCCCCACTTTGTGAACAGCGTGTCGAGGATGTTGATGACCGATTGTGTCGTGATCGAACTTGTTGCCGCGATTTCGGGCCATTTGCTATGCAAGTCGTGAACAACAACCATAAAACACTGACTCTGTGGCGCTGCTGCGACTTCTCCAAAAATGTCAAATTGCAACACTTCCCACGGTTGTTGGGGTCAGGGGGTAGGCTGTAGTGGAGCAGGACTCGGATTGCCTGCTTTCTCACTGATAGTGCAACTTTCACAATGTTTCACATGCTGTTCAACTCGCTGGTCGATACCGGGCCACCAAATGCATTCTCTGCACTTCTGTTTCATTTTCACTATGCCCGGATGGCCTGCATGTGCGAGTTCTAACACATGTTGTTGCAGCGATGCTGGTATCACCGCACGTGTACCTCGAGCAATCGCGTATTCGTTGAAAACCGCGAGCTCTTCGCGAAAGCGATGATATGGTACCATCTCCTCGGAAATTGCCGTCGGCCAGCCTGTTGTGATGTACTCTCTCATGCGTTGGAGTACAGCATCGTTCTGCGATTCAGTCTTGAGCTCACTGTGAGTGACGAGTTTCGCTGCGTTTGACATGACAGCGTTAACGTACTCTTCGATTTCGCGTGAAGGCGTTTCCGCGTCATCGCTATCTGCGATCCGTGTGCGACTGAGCATATCCGCGACGTGGTTATGCGATCATGCGAGATATTTCACATCGAAATTGTACTGGTGGAGTCGATCTGACCACCGGTATATGCGCAATGGCTTGTGACCTGAGCCTGAAGTTGCAAGCAATGTCGGCAGTGCCTGATGATCTGTGCGGAGAGTGAATTTGCGTTTAAACACATAATTGTGCCAGTGCTCACATGCGAAAATGCAGGCAAGTGCTTCACGTTCTCCGGTAGAGTACTTCCTCTCCGTGTCTGTTAGCGTACGCGATGCGAATGCGACTGGTCGTTCTGAACTGTTGATTTCCTGCGACAAAATTGCTCCGACTGCGCTATTAGAAGCATCCGTAGTCACGAATGTAGTTGTGTTAGGATCGAAATGTGCAAGAATTTGGGGAGAGACGATCTTCCGCTTCAGCTCATTGGATGCGCGCTCATGTACTGCATTCCACTCTCATGGTGTGTCTTTCCAAAGAAGTTTGCGGAGTGGTTCAGCTGTTTCTGCGTAGTGAGGAACAAATTTCAAGTAGAAATTTGTTGTGCCCAGGAAGGACGCGAGTTCTTTCACATTCGTTGGCGTTGGCAGGCGTTGGATTGCAGCTGCATTGTCCCGAGTTGGCATCACGCCCTCTGCTGTCACGCGATAGCCCACGAAGTCAATCTCTGATGCTGCGAATTTGCATTTCTCCTCGTTGAGGGTGAATCGATGCTTTGCGAGACGCTACAAGACTTCGTGAAGGCGGTGGTCATGCTCTTCTGTGGTTGCACCACAAACGACTACGTCATCGAGAAGATTGAGCACTCCTGGTATGCCCGATAACACAGAAGATACGATTTTCTGGAAGGCACTCGGGGCTGAGCTAAGTCCATACGGCATCCGGCGGTATTGAAATACGCCCTCATTTCTGGCGCTAGCGGCACCTGTAGATAGCTCCGATGCATGTCCAGCTTAGTGAAGATTCAGGCTCCGTGGAAAGAGGCAGACAGCTCGTTGATTGTGGGGAGGGGGTACTTGTCCGGTATTATAGCCTTGTATACTTCTTTAAGGTCTATACACAATCTCAACTCCCCGTTCTTGCGACGCGCTATGACCTGAGTCGATTCTCTCAATGATACCGTCTGCTTCAAGACGGCGAAGTTCTGTCGAGACTTTTTCTCGGACCGAAAACGGGAGGCGTCGTAGCGGTTGAGCTTTTGGCGCAATTGAAGGGTCTACTCTAGGGGCATGGCAATATCCTAGGCATTCACCAAATCCGTCGAACAGAGTAGGATACTGCGCTTTAATGTCTGACTCAACCAGGCGTATGTGTGCTCCTGTAGAGTCTTGCAGGCGGAAGCCAAGAGCATCAAATAAGTCCACACCCATGAGGCTTTTCCCCTTTGTGACATAGAATGTGAACGAATCTAACATGACATCCTTGTATGCAAAAGGAGCTGTGACCATTCCAAGGACAGGTATCGTGGAATGACCGTACGCGAAAAGTCGACCTGTGTAGCAGGCTTGAGCGGATGATTTGCGAATAGCGTGGTGTACAGGTCTGCGCTCAAAATGGATACCTTAGCCCCTACGTTGATGAGTAGGGAGACAGAATGGCCTGCAATGTCTAGTTCGCACTGTTTGAATTGCCAACCTGTGGTGGGTTGTTCCGCGTATCACCGATAGTGAAGAACTTGGATGGCTCATCATATTCAGCTTCATCCAATTGGCGAACTGGTGCTTGCTTCTTTTGACGCTTGGTTCTGCAGACGCTTGCGAAATGGTGCAGTTTTTTACACGTTTTCCCAAAGGCAGGGCATGATCGCAGTTGGTGAAAATGACCACAGTTACCACACTGTGTGCTAGGCTGCTTCGACTGGCGAGGTTTTCTCTGAACCCCCTGCACTTGTGACGTTGGATCACTATGGGAGGTTTGACTATGGGCCACTACGGGAGGTGCATTAGCGTGCGTTTTCAAAACCTTAGCATCGTTCATGGCTGCTTCGATTTGTACTGCTAGGTCTAGTGCACGTTTCAACTCTAGTTTGTCATCTTCCATTAGGAGACGTTCTCGAATTCTAGGGTTTGCTGTTTTTTCGATTAATTGGTCTCGGATGAGTTCGTCGCACAAACTCCCAAAATTACATTCATGTTGATGCAAGGTCGGTAAGAGCCGCTACGAATTGTTTGACAGGTTCGCCATGGCCGTGAGATCGTTGTCGAAATCTATAACGTTCGATAAGGACACTCTTTCGCGGCCCAAAATACTGTTTGAGGGCTTTTACTGAATCGTTATATGTGTCAGCGGCGGAAAACTGGGCGAAGATGCATTGACCCTCTGTGCCGAGGCTGTGAATGAGAATACCACGGCGACGCTCATCACTTACCGACGTGCCGTCTAAGCCGGTCGCGAGAAGGTAGGTCTGGAAGCTGGAAAACCACCGTTCCCACAAAATTGGTGGGTCACCAGGGCTAGCAAGAAATGGTGGTGGGGCTGCAAGATGAATGCTGGCCATCTTCGTCGCCAGATGTTATGTACACACGAATAAAGACAAATAACTCGATGAGTTGTGGTGTACTATGATGTGGGTTCTATTTGGTAAAACATGGCGATCGGTCGTCTGCAATATTGTACAGAAAGGGGTCTACGCCCTCAACGTTAGAAACATTATAGTTTCAAACACAACAGTCTGCTTGAGAAAATCAAAGCACTGTGGAAGGCATGTAACAAATGCATGTGAAATCATTAGTCTGCGTTCCATACCTGGAATAAAACTAAATTAAATTACATTTAATAGGTCCTATTGATTGCATATGATGTCATGTTGCAAATCAGCAAATTCTGTGGTTCCTACAGATAACATTTATGCTGCTAGGATACAATTGGCACATGACGAATTATTACTACTAGAACGTTGTACAATGCTTTTAGAATGTGGAAAGTGTTGTCCGTCGCAAGCAATGGTTGAATTTACGCCCAGGATTTCAACCAATCAGACTCGAGGATTCATCAATTGAGGTATATGACTGATTACATAGAAACAAGTCTATGGCAGTAGCAACCATATACTGAAGAGCATGCTTTTTCTACGATTGACTGACTGTTTTGTTGTTGTTGTTGTTTTTTATTTCCATATAAATCTTGCACAAAGTGATACCATACGGTGTTTATGTTTTTTCAGGTTTATGACTAGAGTATTTATCAATATATATTATATAAACAATTTTATAAGTATTTCTTTGTTTATCAATTTGATAAAATAATCACTCCTTTTAAAGAAGATATCTATGTTCCCATTTAAATTTTCTTACAAGCAATTCTTCGTCACAAGGAGCATAAAATAAAAAGCTTGAGAATGTGTTGGCTCATTGTCAGAAATGGTTAAACTTTGCATTGTATGACATTCAAATGCATGAAAGCATACTGAAGCATATACCAGAATTGTGTTGTCACTATCACGAGACTAATGAACAAATATCATTGACATATCTATGTTCAGTTGAATATTTCCCTGTAACAGTGCTGTCTATGGGCACTAATGAGTATATCCAATCTAGTCGCACACACTAAATTTCTCCTTACCTCAAATTTACACAATGACAAAGAATCTGATAGCATGTACATGTAGGACCATTCACCTACGATTTCTCAAACTGGACACACTGACTTATGACTCAACACAAGTCAACAAGCATTTGTACTGCATAGTCCCTTCATAGGAAACATATTTCATGTAATACAGGTTACTCACTGCATTCCACTCAGATGCTGACTCTCTTGCAAGCATTTCTTGTGTAGTCTGAAGGAAGGTAGGCCAGTGCTCCAAAGACACATCAGAAAGCATCTTGTTAAATAGTAGTTCCACTATATCTCTCTTCCAGCCCATCCCCTAAAGAACAAAAGCAAAAGCCCCTGTGCTAAGTTGAGATGACAATCAAAATAATCACATATGTGGAATGACAGTGCAAAATTGAAGTTTGGAGGATTCTTGCAATAGGAAATGGCACCAGGAGTTGGCGATTCTCAGTGAGACAGCCTCGCAAACTTAACAAATTTTCTGTTATTTCATTTAGGGGAGCTTTACTAAACATTTCCATTGTCAACTGATATTTCTTACATCATTCATGAAACTGATGAAAGTGGCTTGAAATATAAAAGGACATGTCTCCGCAGAAATACCATTTCATCTTTTAAAATGTATGTAACCAATTGTGTGTGAATGTGCCACAGCTAATGTGGTATTAAATACAAGAGTCATATATGCATAGCTGCAAGCTATTATTTCAACTGCAGTCAAATCCTGATCAAAGGAGAAATTTGCAGTTGTAATATGACATATGACTCACCAAAATGTGATGTTGAGAACCCACAAAAAAAAAAATGACAGAAAATCAAACATGCCAAAATGATACTTTTGAGAAAAGAAACTTTGAAGTGAAAGGTCTACTTAAGTGAATCGTGTCATACCTTACTGCATGTAGAATAGAAGGGGATCTAATACGCTATTGCAACCACTGTCACGGGATTATAAGGTTAACCCCAAATCTGGTACACCGATTAAGAACATTCTATTTCTAAATGTTTTAGTAGTCTGCTGGAAGGTTCATGATGGAATATAGAGAATCCCAATTTCAGACAGAGAACAATATAGGTCTTCAAAATGATTAAAAACACTAGGCCTACTATAAAACACAATATTTTCGCAGCATGAATTTTCACAAATTGGAGACAACGGCCTTTTTCGCGAGTTGTCTCTAACATTCAATGCATACAATGTAAATAAGAACTTTCGTATGCATTTTAATTTTGCAGATCTTGGCTCTCGCAAATTTGTGAAATTAAAATGCTTGCAAACATTCCTCTTTTTACAGTATGTATCTTATTTCACGTTTACTAGCTTTGAGTTAAGATATCGAAATCAGCCTTGTTGAACCAAATGGATATTTTCATTCTACTGAGAAATCAACTTGGTTTTTTTTTTTTTTTCAATGGGGGGGGGGGGGGGGGGAGGTTGATGTGAATTTCACAGAACATCTTTATTTCTTTCTATTTTGTCATTGCAAATTTGTTGCCTGCACTTGCGAACCTGTGACAATGCAGAGATGGTCAAAATAACCCTGACATCAATTATGTGACATCTAAAGCAAGTACAAGAAATGAAAAAGACAGCTAAAGACAGTTATAAAAGTCAAAGCTACCTACCATTCAACTTTAGGGCCTACCCTATTCCAAGATGAGGGTAATGATTGGATGAATTGAATCACTATGTACATTTGAGTTTTCCTTTTTATTTCATTGCAGTAAATGATTGCAAATCATGCTTTGTCTCAAGTGCCTAAAATGATCATAGTTCACACACACACATTCGCACACCATGCATGGTAGCTGAGAGAGGAAGAAAGACTAGGATTTTTACCATCAAGTATTTTTCTTCAAATCCAGCTAATGTGATGATGGCCTTGAACCTCCTAATTGAATAGTCCAGAACCTTCTCTTGAGTCCTCGCCACCAGCTGTTTGACAGGCTCAGCCCATGATGTCTGGCCGGGTGGTAGTTGATTCTTAACCTTGTCTAGTTTAAATAACATCTCCATCACAGTGTCAGCTGTCTAAAGGTGTGTGGAGGATGGAAACACATAAATTTGCACCTTACTCCATTATCATACAATCACACAGCAATGTAAGAGCTGCAATATGGTGACAGGTAAAGATGACAATGGTAGTTAAACTGTCGCATGAAAATATGTCAGAGGTAAAAATGTCACGGTAGAAATGTCAGGTAAAAAAGTCATGAATAAAAGTATCAGGGGTAAATATGTCACAGATTAAAATGGCCAGTAAATATGTCAAAGGCAAAAATGTCGGGGAAAATGTCAGAAGTATAAAGTGTCTGCAGCAAACATGTAAAGGACAAAAATATATGAGATAAAAATGTCGATATGAATATCTGGGGCAAATGTAAAGAGGTAAAATGGCAGACGAGGTGGATGTGTCAGAAATAAAGATGAACGAGACATGAAACTCGTCACTTGAAAAGACGAGTTAGGTGATATGCTGAGAGTCATCAGATATCGGTCACCTGTGATTGACAACGAAAACAATGAAATATAGTGACTTTAAGTTATATTGCTGCAATAATAGGTTAGTAGAGTCTAATTTTTTGTACCTTTATAATTCAGATCAAATTGTTTATAACAATGGCAAACCACATCGAAAGTCCCGTACGTGTGGTCTGCGTGTGCAAGTAGGCCTAAGTAGATTAACAGGTTTTCTTAGTACAGTGCATCTGTACCATGTCGTCCTTGACACGAAGAAAGTGAAACATGACAATAAAGTGTTTCAAAGATCATCTTGACTTTAATATTGGTCTTTTCAAATATGAACTTTGACCCTTATTTGCATAACCAAAACTGCTATATCTAATCTTGTCATTATATAATATGATCAGTTGAGAGAGCTCTTACAGCTACAAGCCTGTAAAATTTTCCAGCAGTAAAGCAATGAAGTGTCCAATACAACACAAAGGAAAATACAGCGAGTGTGTGTCTTTACATGACAATAAGAATTATACCTAGACGAAATATGGTGCTATATTGTAACTACTTACTGACCCATTTTAAGGGCTCTGCTGCTTGAGTATCCATGTTCAGCTATTTATTTGTAATTTGGTGATAACCAAATATTCCCATGAGCAATAGAAACACTCTATCCTCCGATACTAAACAACTGAAATTGTGTGTTTGTGTTCGTGGGGGTGCGTATACTTGATGAAAAAGTAAAATAAATGACATTGGAGTGAAGCTGAACTGCCTAAGAAAAAAGAAAAAGAAAGAAAGCTCTTACAGCAACAAGCCTGTGAAATTTCCAGCAGTAACAGCAATGAATCGTCCAATACAAAACAAAGGCAAATAGAAAGAGTGTGTGTTTGTTTACATGACAATGTGATTTGTACCTGGACGAAAGCGGCATTACCTCAATTAAAACAAGGCAATCGCCAAATCGTGTCTCGCCCATTCGCGTACAAGGAATTAATATTTTTTATAACTCCCAGAAGTTAATCGACCTGCTTATGAACTTTGACCTTGTGGTGACCTTCAATACCCTAAGGGACATTTACCATCCAAGTTTGGTCACAAACGGACAAAGGGATCAAAAGTAATGAGCCATAATCGAAACGCGCCATAAAAACTTAACATTAGGTCCTAAAAATTTGTTGACCCCTTTCTGTGACCTTTGACCTTGTGATGACCTTTAACTCCCCAAGGGACATCTACCGTCCAAGTTTGGTCACAAATGGACATAGGGATCAAAAGTTATGAGCCACAATCAAAACGCGCCCTAAAAACATAACATTGGGCCCTAAAAGTTTGTTGACCCCTGTCTGTGACCTTTGACCTTGTGACGACCTTCACCTTCCCAAGGGACATGTTCTATCCAAGTTTGGGTACAAACGGACAAAGGGATCAAAAGTTAGGAGCCATAAACAAAATGCACCCTAAAAACTTAACACTGGGCCCTAAAAGTTCGTTGACCCCTGTCTGTAACCTTTGACCTTGTGGTTACCTTCAACTTCCCAAGAGACATCTACCATCACCCAAGTTTGATTGCCATTGTAGCAACATGTGCTGAGTTATGTGTGATAAGAGAGTCTTGCAAGTAAACTTTAACGTATGACCTCAAATGACCTTTGACCTTATCATGTGACCTCTTACGGCACCATAACATGAAGGTACCCCCAGTGCATCCATCACCCAAGTTTGATTGCTATTGTAGCAACATGTGTCGAGTTATGAGTGATAAGAGAGTCTTGCAAGTAAACTTTAACGTATGACCTCAAATGACCTTTGACCTTATCCTGTGACCTCCAACGGCACCGTAACATGAAGGTACCCCCAGTGCATCTATGACCCAAGTTAGGTTGTAATCCAAGCAACTTATGTGAAGTTATTTGTCAAAAGAGAGTCTTGCAGGTAAACTTTAACATAGAAAAGAGGGTCTTGCACATACCCTTTAATATATGACCTCAAATGACCTTTGACCTCATCACATGACCTCTGACAACACCATAACATGAAGATACCCCTAGTGCTTCTATCACCCAAGTGTGGCTGCCATTGCTGTAACAGTTGCCAAGTTATGCATCATAAGAGAGTCTTGCAGGTAAACTTTAACATTTGTGACGGACGACGGACGACGGACGGACGACGGACGGACGACGGACGGACGACGGACGGACGCCATTTGGATCCCTTAGTCTCGCCTTCACCTCCGGTGGGCGAGACAATAAGGAAAGAGACATCGCTTCTAACCACGTATCTAAACGGTAAGTCTCCTCGAACCAAGAGTGTGGAACGTAAGCTTCTACGTGAAAGATGAATCATGACGATCACAAGTGACCGACACATCTTCAAAGGGGACAATTTTGTGAATTAGAAGTGGAAGGAGTGCCAAGCATATTGTCTCAGCAATTCCAAAGCAATGACACCCTTACATTTTGGCATACCATACTTTCGCCTCTGAAATCAATGGTATTAATCATGCACCATTGCTTGCATAGTCCATAAACGTTGCTTTACAAACTTTCAGCGAAATGTGTCATAACATAATTCTGTAACTCCATTAGCAGTGATTAACTACATAAAGAAAGATGTATCAAATGGAACGCTTAGCACATATAACTCAGGGGGATTATAGCTTGATACTCTGTTCTTCACTGCCCAGATGCCAACAACACACATCACCTACGGCTACGTATAGAGAAACAGCCATGACAAGTTTTGCCTTTTCTTTGGCAGAACGACACACAACCCCTTCAAACACACTGTAATTGGCAGGGAGGGACATGAAAAAGTTCATTACTAATACTAAACAGTGATGCCTTCCACTCATGTGGCACAAGATACCTCTATAGCAACATAAAACCAGTCTACAACTCCGTTATTGGGTCAAACAATAACAACCTGAAAATAAATATCAAAGAGATGACCGAGATGCTATACACCTGGCTTAGAGTTGATTAATTCAGTTCTTATTCCCACTCAAGTTGGTGTTATGTAAATGCACACATTCCCAACTACAGTATAACAAAAACAAACGTAGTGAAAAGGGAAGAGAAAACGAGAGGTGGCAAAAGTTAAACTGCACAACTGCAATTTATAACCTTGCATGTGACAAGTGAAGCAAATGTATTAGATGTTATAGCAATGTTTTTTTAAGCATAAACAGACAAATAGAGGACAATGTCAAATTTAAAAACCATCAACTTAATGTCAGAGAAGATGGTAAACAAGATGCATTAAAACCGTAACTTAAATCGCTGCTCTACTACTTAGCCACGGAACATTCACAAAAACAAACCAAAAAAAATGTTAGGGGAAAGAAAAAACTTTAAATATAACATTCTTGAATTAAAAAAGAAAAGAAAAAGAAAATGTCCACGTCAGGATAACAAAAGCACCTGCACGAACATGCATTATATTCTAGATGGGAATACGGTCTTGATGCAAATGATTGTCTCATTAATTTAAAAGCAATGATTCCTTTACCACCACCAGTACCACACCACAATGACGTCTCTGAAATCAATGGTAGCACTCATGCACATGTGATTGCATTGTACATTAACTTCCCTTTTCCTAAACTACCAGTGGAACATGCCATATTATATTGTGTACATCGATCAGTAGTGATTGACTTTAAAGAAGAAAGATAATGCCACAAATTGAACGCTTACCACATTGCTTAGGGTGATTCCAGTTTGATACTGATCTATTCTATTGTCCCAGATGCCAACAATACATATACATACACATATCACCTACGTCTACTTGTGAAACAGCCATGATGAAAATAAACGACAGAGGGCCCTGTCATATGCACTACACTTGGCAGGGTGTGGCACAAAATTCCTCATAAAAAGCAATACCAAGCCCATTTCTTCCCTGCCTGTCTTTAACTCCGTTATTGGGTCAAACAATAACAACCTGGAATTTCAAAGAGATGAGCGAGACGCCATACACCTGGACTAGAGTTAATTAATTCAGTTCCCATTCCTGCTAGTTATGTCAACGTACACATTCCTACCTATCATGTTACAGTATAACAAGAACAAATGAAGAGAAAAGGAAAGAGAAAATGAAAGGTGGCAAGTGGGGCACTGTTTCAAGGGGCAATTTACAACATTACGTGTGACAAAATTAATGAAGCAAACCCAACCTCCAAACTCATATACAAAAGAAGGGAAATAGAGTTACGTAGCTGTGTTTAGGGGGTTGCGTATACTTGATGAAATAATACGATAAATGACATCGGAGTGAAACTGAACTGCCAAAAAAAAAAAAGAAAATGAAAGAAAAGGAAAAGCCATGCGGGACTCGGAACTTCTCGCCTTCCGGTATGGCATTATGAACATGCAGCGCGCTAAGCGATTATGCCACATGGCTCTCCTGAAGATCATGTGCGAAACTTAAATCTATATACTATACACAACACAAATTTACTTTGACATTGAAATTTTTGGCGGGATACGTCTTCAAGTGACTGTGACTGACTGTGATGGTGCTATTCAACTTCCCACAACTGGCCGTGTGAATTCGATCATTATACAGTTGGAAAGATAAATCGGGAATCGTTTTGTCCAGATTCCATTCTCATTTTCAGTGATCGACATCAAAAATTATGTTAAATAGCAACTTGGTAATATTGAGAAACATTCGTGAAGTCCAGTTCTGTATACAGTCCCACATAATTCAGATGAAATTGTTTCTGTCATGCAACCAAGTGAAAATTTCATGCGTGTGTCGGCATGTGCAAGTAAGTCAATTAGACAGGATATGTAAATGAATATTTACCAGTAGGTTATATATCATTTAAAAAAAAAAAACAGAAATCAAACATGGCAATAACATCTTTTAAGAGTCACCTTCACTTTAACATTTGTATTTTCAAGTCGAAGTTTCCAGTAGAAGCAATGTGGTCTCCAACACAAAACAAAGGGATATTGTGTGTGTGTTGTGCGTATGGGTGCGTTTACATGAGAACGTGATTTCTACATGGACGAAGGTGCAATACTCCATTGAAGAAAAAAAAGTAAAAGATTTTGTTTCGTGCTCTTGTGGGGTTCGAACCCGCATGTGTGCAACCTCACGTCTCTTGCACCAGAGACGTCGCCTTTAACCTCTCAGCCATACGTCTCGACAAGAAAATATAAAGAACATAAGTTAATATATGAAAGATAAATCAGGAATCGTTTCGTCCACATTCCATTCTCATTTTCAGTTTTAAGCTGCAAAATTGTCAACCTGATGAGGAGATTTGAAAAAATAAAATGCATGATTACTGCAGCTTATTGTCTCAGCTAAGCTACAACATACTTAAGTTTCAGAGGAAATGGAGCAAAATCAGCTGAGGTAAAGGAGCTTGAATGTTATCAAGTCAATGCATTGTTTAAAAAAAAAAATCACCTCCCATAGACATAACACGTAAACTTGTCTGATTTTGAGTCTTTACCTTTAATCACAATTTCCAGTATGATGATGTCATCAAATTTCAAAACAATGACACTGGCTTGAAAGGAAAATGTTCAGAGTATAACATATCTGAATTTGGGATAATATTGAGCTAAAGCAACAGAGATACACGCAAATGAATGTCAAAACAGTACCTCAAAAAAAAAATAATTCCACTTTTTTGAATTCAGATGACGATATGATGATGTCGAGTTTTCCTCGAAATATTGATACTTGAAATGTTATTTACAACTCATATGCTTTTGTAATACGCAATAAAAACATAGGGTTGCTGGACATTTTCAGGAGCTATGATGAAATAAACAAAGACATGTTTTTTCACTATATTTGCACATAGACGCGCGAGCGGAATTTGAACTTTGACGCCAGTACATGCCTTTGTTATAGGTCAAAATCAATCGGAAATCAATGGATATTGTTACCTAATGTATCATGAATCCAAATTAGTTGAAAAAAGTGCATTTTCACATTGCTTACGTGCTGTGCACATGAAAACATGCGGACGGACGGGCACACGCATAATTTTTTGAAACGCTTAAAATTGTCTGAAACTTCGAGAAAAGCTGTCTGGAAGTCGTTTTGAGCATTTTAAATTTTTTACGCGCGCATACGCGCACGTCATGGTCACCTGGGTAATTAGCATAGTACAGGACGATCAGACGTGACTTGAACTTAATGTCTACCGAAAATGATAAAGAAATGGCATTTAGTTATGAAGTTATGATCGATCATTGAAAATCACAAAATGGCGCCTAGATGACGTCACAAATAAGTTATCGTCATGAAAATGTTGCTGTGCTGAGATATTGTCATGAGATATGATGACTGAAAATTTCATGTTAATTGGTCGAGTCATTATTGAGATATTTTGTTCACAAAATTCGTCAGAAATGGGAATTTCGAGCAAACACAATAGGTGATACGCCGTTAGCGTATCACCTAAATAGAAATGTTGCTAAGGCAACTGGCAACGCCTCCGACATAATGCATGGTTCTCCTAATAGGTCTATAGTACAATGTTTTGACAATGTGTGATGACAGTTTCACATAATTAACAAAATATTAAAATGACAGGTTTGTCACAAATTTGTTGAACATTCACTTTCCTTGAACTAGGTTTAATTGGATGAATGGAAATATCATCTAAAAGTGCAGGTATTTGGGGATTTGAGGACTTTTACTTGAAATTTGACCCTTTTGTAAGGTTATGCATTAAGTAATTTTCAAGGTATGGAGAAAAAGGGTGATTTCAGCACTGAATGGTAAAATGTTAGCATTTTAACCTAGCCTTTGACCCCTTGACCTTTGACCCCATGACCCTAAAATTCCCAAGAGAATCACTGTCACGTAAAAGATGCATAAATATGTATTACTGTATCGGCTGTTATTTTCACAAATTTTGCGAATCACTGTTGGCAACACGCGAAAATGTCCAAATGTGCTAGGGTAATAGTACACATACGAAGCCTCGATTTCAATTTGCAAAACCAACATCTCGAGAAAATGTCCGAGACCTCCTCATTCGCGAAAACATCTGTACGCGAAAATAACAGCTTAAACAGGAAGTTTCATGAAGATACATTGTACCTTGAGTCACTTTTGAGATATGGAGGAAGAAGTGAAATTTAGTGAAACTTCCCAGAGAATCTCTATGGTGATATATGTATATATCTAGTTTGAAGAAAAATCCTGAAGGTATTGCATAAATATGATGGAAATAGTGAAATTTTGAGATGACCTCGACCTTTGCTCCCTGACCTTTGACCAATGACCCCCAATTTCCCTAGATAATCATTGACAGTCAGTACATGCATATGTACTCAGTTCCATGAAGATATCTTGCACCATTTGCGAAATATGGAGAAAAAAAAGGTGAAATTTGAACATTTTAACTTGACCTTTGACCTCATGACCCGACACACTCTCTGGAGAATCTTTATTTGGTAGTACATGTACATTTATACACTAAGTTTCAAGGAAATATCTTCAGGCGTTGCGTAGATATGAAGGAAACGTGAAATTTTGAGTATTTGACCTTGATATTTTGACCTTTGACCTTAAAGGGTGTGTACAGTTCTGGTCGAGGTGAGGATTTAGCTTTTAATGTTTTGCGAGATATTCAGAAACCACTCTATGAGATGTCAAAGAGCATGCAGTTCTAAGGGGTATCAAAAGTTTATTCGATGAAAATCGATTTTGAAATGGCTGAGATATCCAAAAACAAGGTGAAACAAAGAAATCCTAATAAAGTTGTGGCATGTCGCCTTTTATTATTAGCACTTTTTTGGATATCTCAGTCATTTGAAAACCAATTTTCATCAAATAAACATTGAATCCTTCTTAAAATTACATGTTCTTTCATATTTCATAAGAGGCTTTTATCTCACTTTAATAGGAATGTTCAAAACATGAATCCCCACCTCAGCCAGTACTGTACAGTCCCTTTAAGCATGTGCACCCAAAAGTTGATAAACACAACTTTGCCCACTCATACATATGCATGCCAAATTTCATTTGGGTACCTCTAACGTTTTTTAGTTACGCTGCCCACAAGATTGATTACGGACGGACAACCCAAAAACATGCCTCGAGCGACACTTCTTGGCGGAGGCATAAAAATTCAAGAGCAGAATATGCCAGAGGTTACAATGTTTATCATGGTGGAAACTTTTGAGCATTAACTAACTACAATTAAATTATTGCTCCACCTGTCATGTTCATTTTCAAATAGTAAAGTTCACAGGTAAACATGACAGCATCAAGAGCAGTATGCACGTGGAGAAAAAAAAAATCAAAACTATGTAGGCCTGAGAGATATAACAGATATGTGACCTGACATAAGGGGATGTTTATATCCTTAAATTTAGTTTGTTTGCATTTCAAAGCAAATCTATTTCATGCATCATACACATTTTAATTCATAGTAATTGGTAAGATGAAATGTCTGCACAATGACTGCTTGTTTATTTTCCTTTTATATTCATTTATAACAAAATTAGCAGTAAACTATGGAGAAAGTGGCTAAACAACTGGCATACAGGCAGAATCAATTTCTTCTCATATTTGATTCTAATATATATACACATGTCATAGACCTTTGCTGTTTTTTTTATGCCAATTTTTGCCAATTTTTACCAATATTTTCATTGACTTTTGTCTTTCTTTCATGAAGAGCCCACAATTTACAAGCATTGTCTTTTCATTGGGTGCCTCCATTTTTCACAAAGTGCATATTGATATTTCACTTTATTTCATTTTACTTCAGTCCCATTATGATGTATCTCTACTGTAAGTTTACAATCATTGTTTACACTGTCAAATCCACATTGTTTTGTTTACATGATTTCTATCACTACAGAAAGTGAGATGCATATCATGTTATTCTTATTGTTGAAAAATGGAAAATAAATTTGAATTGAATTGAACTGACCTGTCATTGACAAGCATTATTGGCAATTATCAAAATTTATGACTGCTATGAGGAAAGGATGGCAAAGAGTATATTGTTTCTGCTGACATTTTTACCTTTGATGCTCTTCCCCTGGCATTTCTTCTGAGATTTTTACTCATGACATCTTGACCTCAGACATTTTTACTTTTGACACTTCTTCCCCTGACATTTCTACCCTTAAAATTTTTACTGACATTTTTACCCTGGACCCGGAAATGTACAAGTTGTATGGTTTACTAGAAATGTCGCTATAGCGACTGGTATGCCTCTGCCATGATGCATGGTTCTCCCAATAAGTCTTTAGTACAACGTACGTCTTGACAATGCATGTCACTGATGACAGTTTCACATTATTGGCAAAAACTTAAAATGACATATTTGTAGCAAATGTGGTGATTGTTCACTTTCTATGAAGTAGGTTAATTGGATCAATGGCTATATTGTTTAAGGGAGCAGGTATTAGGGGATTTGATGATTGTTACTTGACCTTTAACCCTTTTATATGCATTGACTAATTTCCAAAGTATGGTGAAAAAGTAAAAAAATAGTAAAATTTTAGCATTTTAACTGGCCTTTGATCCTTGAACTTTGACCCCATGACCCCAAAATTACCCAGGGAATCACCAACAGGCAGTACATGCACATATATATATATATGTACCTATGAAGTTTCATGATGATACATTAAGCCGCTTCCGAGATATGGAGGAAGAAGTGGAATGCAGCCTTTTCACTTGACCTTTAACCTTTTGACCTTTGACATTTTTGCCAAAAACTTTCCAAGAGAATTTCTATTTGGTAATACATGTATACACTGAGTTTAAAGAAAAACCCTCCACGCAATGCATAGATATGAGGGAAATAGTGAATCTTAAGGAGTTGACTTTGATCTTTAGATCTTTGACCCCCGTGACCCCAAAATTCCAAAGAGAATCATTGTCAGGCAGTACATGCACATGTTCTAAGTTCCATGAGGATACCATGGACCATTTCCGAGATATGGAGAAAAAGGAGAATTTGAGCACTTTCACATGACCTTTGACGTTTGACCTCACATCCCAAAACTTTTTCTAAAGAATCTTTCTCGGATAATACATGTGTACACAAACTTAAGAAATTTTGAGCATTTGACATTGACCTTTGACCTTGAGCATGTGCACCCAAAAAGTTGATAGTCACAACTTCATCCACTCACATACCAAGTCTCAAATACGATACCTCACTTTTTTTAGTTACGCTGTCCACAAAATTCATTACGGACAGACGGAAGGATGGACAGACAGACGAAAACATAATGCCTCCGGCGACACTTCGTGGCGGAGGCATAAAAATGTCTCTGTTCTTTACAAAAGGAAAATAAACTTCTAGTGTCAAGTTTGCATGAACCTACATGCTACTCTGCAGGATACAAGGATACAATCTTATCCTCATCACAGGACATTGCTGGGGTTGACAAGTCTTGCTCTTGGGACTGCTGCAGGCATATCATTACAAGTGCATCTCAATAAAACTGATCTTGTTCTACTAAGTTTCCCTTTTAGCGTGAAAGTGTCATTTAAAGATTGAGCAGTACTGAATACTGGTGTCCTGGGCAACAAAATATGATAAAAGAATCCTCAAGACTTCAGCTACAAGAATTCTTACCAGCTGGTCAATCACATCTTCAGAGCATTTGTTCATCTGTGGCAGAGGCAGGCTAGCAAAAACTTTCTGAGCCCAGAAGCGATCTAGGTGTTTGGTCATCCATCTGTCAAAAAAAGATCAAAATAAATGGAGATCCTTGAACAAATGTTTCCTGCTTTTAATGCTTCAAAATCATAATTTCTGACATAAATGCCACTACTAAAGCTTTGCCGTCTAAATACATAACATTACAAAATATTCACACACACAAAAAGAAATGCAAAGAACTACTTTATTGCAGGTCTTCACTGAGACTAATATTTACAAAGGTCTTCATACAAAAAGCAAAAACAAAATCCAGTAAGACACAAAGTAATGACAGTAACAAAAAGGGTATGACTGCTGTCACTACTGTGTAAACGATACAGCAACTTCAAAATAAATTCCATGTGAAATGCTTGCTCTTTCAGAATGTCTATGAATTGAGGTATTAAATGTGAGAGAACTCTGGCAGTCAGACCATAAACACCAGAAGTACTGAGGCAGAAACCTGGGATTTACATGTAGAGGGGCACGCAGCACTTATCTGTGCAATTTGCATACTTAATGAGATGTGAGACACTGCTTTCTAAAATTGCAATAATCAATGATCACAGTCATGCATGTTGAAAATACAAGTTGCACACTGTATGAGCATGAAAGCTGATAGGAAACAGTTAAAGGGATGGTAGAGTATTGGTAGAGATGAGAATTGGGCATTTAACTTTTTGCGAGATATCAAAAAACACTTATGATATAGTACAGAGCATACCATTTTAAGAGGAATTCAAAGTTTATTTGATGAAAGTTGGGTTTGGCATGACTGAAACATCCAAAAACAAAGTAAAACAAAGCAATCGTAAAAAAGTGTGGGTCCCACACTTATTAGAATCGCTCTGTTTTTGATATCTCAGCCATTTCAAAACTAATTTTCATTAAGTAAATGTTAAATCCCTCATGGAATAACATAAAAGGTTTCTCATTATCTCACCAAAAAATGTTAGAAACCTGAAATTCGGTCTCATCCAAAACTATACAATCCCTTTAAAGCTTTATGACTATGTTTCTTTTAATTTGACCCCTGAGTACTGGACCAAGATTTCACCAAGATCTGCAAAATTAAAATACATGCACAAGCTCTTGTCTGCACTATTTGCATTGAATGTCAGTGGCAATTCATAAAAATTTCATGCTGAGAATATTTCTTATTTTACAGCATATGAGTAAAATATGAAACATTCTTTCCTGCTTTTCAAGCTCAAATGTCAAATAAAACTGGTTGTATCTCACTTATTCTTAGGTCATTTTTTAGATCAAATTTTCCTCTTTACTATTATTTAATTTGCTCTATGTTTTTAGTGTTTTACATGGGTCAGGAGCCAGCAAAGTATCAGGTACATTGTAGATTGTGCCTATGGATTTCTGTATTCCACGTCTGTGATTGGCTGACTCCAAACTAAAGCTTGTAATTCAAAACAAGGCCATCCGTGATGTTGACCTACATGTATCTGTGCTACATGCTACACACCTGAAAAGGTGTGATTTCACGGAGCTCGCGAACGATTTGCGAAGGACGTGAATGGCAAAATCCAGCATTCGTATTTTAGTCTGCTAAAGATCGCCAAACGAACGTGAGGGTTCGGAAGCATCGTCAATTGTTCGCTGATGTCGTTTTTACTTCGGCGAGAATCTCAAAAAATTCTGAATTTTTTTTCGAATCTTTACCGCACACTTGGTCGTGATTTGCTCGTGATTTGTTCTCGAAAGTGTCTTTCAAGCCTCGTCATATGTGCAGGACATTCACAAGATAACGCGTGATGGTCACAAAATGTTTGTGAAACCCGAAACTTTGGAAAATTTCTCGCGTATGTTTCGCAAAATCTGCAAAGTTTTTCCGAACATTTTACGACGTAACCGCAAACTGTTCGCGTACAAACTGTTGGCATACCTTTTGAGACATTCTCACAAACGTTAAGCGCATGTTTGGGGGATGTATGACCTATGTTTTCTACAAATCAAAATAGTAGCATACTTCTAAACATCACACACTTATTAACAACTATATTATAGTAAAAAAGAAATTAAAGACTAGCAAAGAGAAAGAAGTATTTGATGTACAAAAAAATCACAGGATACACGTAAAATGAATCTAAAGCATGCCAAAATAACATTTGAAACCAGAGATTATTTGTTGGAGAAACTGCAAGAAAAAAAAGAAAAAAAATCAAATGCTTTACTAGTGGAGATAGGTCCTAAGAACAAAAAACTCTAGGCACGCACACAATAGAGAAATTAGAGAAAAAGAAAGGAGAAATACAGGAAAGAAAAAAAACTCAAGACAGCTCCTTGGGTACATTTTTCTCCCATGATTATTGAAAAATTTGCATGGTTTGCATTTCCGTCACGTGTTCTTCCGTGTATGTAACATGCTGTACTTTAACAACGATACACACGATATTTGCACACACGTCGTGAGAACTTCGCACAAATTGCGCAGGAATGGTTTTCAGCTTCATTGTCGGAACACATTCTAAGAAAAAACTTTTCCAAATATTGGATTTTTCCATTCGCATCCTTCGCAAATCGTTCACGTGCTCCGTGAAATCACACCCTTAATGTCAAATCTGTCAACGGTGACATTCAACAAGGCTTTACATTGCTCCACTGATATGTTTGATATCTCTACTCATTTAGTGCCAACAATACTTCAGATCACTTGTAGATGATAAAAATGTCTCTGTAAAATACTAATAGCCAAAAAAAAAAGTATATACATATATATATATATATATATATATATATACATATATATACGATGACAAACTGCCGAAATGCAAAAGTATAAAGTGATGTAAAAACACAGCTGTGCATGCATGAAGCAGACATTTTCATGTACGGTATAAGAGGAAATATTCGCAGTGTTTAAATTTTCGCACAATTCACGCAACCAGAAACTAGGGCAAAAATAAAAGCATGCAAATATTTTTGCTTGCCAAATATTCCAGTAGATGATGTTTTGATTCCGTGAAATTAAAACCACGTGAAACTCTTCTTATTGGCCGAGCGTAAAAAATTAGTCTCACAACAATATCCACTTTCACAGTATTAGGTAGGTACCTAATAAACTAAAATTTGAACATGCTTTTCCTCAATTGCAATTATATTTTGTCAACATAACATGACTGCTATAATACTACTGCCAAATTAAAGACTATTGGACCCTGCTCTAGCCCCCCCCCCCCCCCCACACACACTCACACACCACCACCACCATTATTAGGGAGCTTTAGATTTGCTGCACAGACATTTGAGACGACGCTTGAGCTGGATGTTCTCCTCTTCCCTGCGTCATGCTGAAAAGTAGCTTTTAGACTACGCTGGGACGCAACCTATAAAAAATAAAATGGCGCCCCCATATGATCGGTGCATGAAGTAGCTCTCTATGTCATGAACTGAGCCGACGGAAAGATAACACATAACGCATAGTGAAAACTCAGGCGCCCGACCTATAAATAGATCAACTTTGGGATTCTGCGCATGCTCAGAATAGGTTTTTTTCCCTCTGAACATCCTCGTCGCGAAAATCTAAAGCTCCCTATTTTTACAAACTAGAGTCCCTTTCCCCATTGATGATTCCTAATAAATATGTTAAAATTCCAGCTGCCTGTTTTTAAGAAGAAGATGAAAATGTGAAAAAAAAAAATACACATGACAAATAAGGAAAAACAGACACTGGACAGTCAATGATCACAAAAGCTCACTTGAACCATTCAACCTGAGCTAAAAAAATCATAAACTAGTATGAATACATGCAACCGCTGTGTTGAAACAAGATCACCTACCTCAAGCTTGCATGTGACAACTGTGGGAGACCAAAGCTCTCACTCAGTGCATAGCAGTGGGGAATAAGTAACATGCAGTCTGCACACAATGGCTGTAAGGATGCAATCAAAAAAATCTCAGCTGGGGGAAAAATTTTATAAGACAACCTTACAATACTTCATTTTTGTCTTTGTTATGAGAACTATTAGTTTCTTTAAATGATGGTGACCTACATGTACTTACCGGTACCTCTTTTTCAGCATTGAAAAACACTTTTGTTTTTTGGTATTTCTATTTTGTGTCCCTGTCATTGTATACTCTACTTCTACATGTGCACTGAAGCATGTACTGTACAATGTACCACACGCAAGCAGTCACAATGGTATGGATAGAGTTGTTCCTGGTAAAGTTGACTTAAAAGTAATTTGGAACATGTGACCCTATTATTGACCTACATGTAAATATATGACCTTTCACAGCATCATATTAAACATAAAATTCCCCAAGAACATCTCTAACCCAAATTTATTTGCGCGTGGAGTAATGGTTTGAAAGTTATTTCTTGGCAGACAAGTCTTGCAGCTAAACTCTGATTCAAGATGGATAAGCGCTTTTTCAATATCTTGATGGTGTCTTACTCTTTTCTATACCTTTCTTCACTAGTATCTTGATGAGATAAGATTTATGCATCAACAATTTTGTCCCCTTGAATTTGCAATCAATATTGAATATGTGAGAAAAAGTAAGTAAAATTTCTGCAGTTTATAAAAAGGTAATACATATCTGAAGGTCATTCATTACATTAACTTCAAATCCAGCAAGTTGCAGAAACTGTGTTATGTGGTTTGAAGCTGTATCTTTATATCATACATTAACTCATACTATTCATATTTAGCATTTCACAAACAAGAAGAAAATATTTTCTTTTATTTCAGCCTTTTGTTGTTCACATATAATTGCTTGATTCAGTTGCAGAGTTTTCAAAAGCTTAGTTGCTAAACTTATGACTTGATTTGTGACCAGACACTCTATCTAGAAAATAAGTTCCTACTTCCTTCCCAAGCTGGCAATATTTTTTTTTTAATTTCTTTCCAATTATGAATGAATAAGTGGATTTAATCTGTTCCATTTAATCCTTCTCCAATAATTGATATGCAAAAATATTCAGAGGCACTGATTCAATAACGAAAAGTTGGAGTTGCGAGCTTTTGCAAATGCAGACAAAATGACATACAATAATCATAGTTTAATTACCTTATGGAAAAAATGACACCATTCTCTTTTCAGATAGAAAGCAGTCACCTCTTTAAGACCCTCTAGTCCATACATGTCAGCTGCCTGCAGCACATCCCTGCCAAACAAAAAAGTATTGACATTGTTACATATATCAAATTATGACATTGTACAGAATTTACATTTGTACCATGAAAAAGTATTTAAAACTAGAGCACTCAGACGGGGGGGGGGGGGGGGGGGGGGGGGGGGGGGGGGTATCTGTTTGAGCATGTGTATCCCCCGAACCTGTCCCCCATACCCCATCTGGATGACTTTTTAGGCCAAAATGTTGTATAATATGGTAACTTTCGCAGGATACAATGAAATAAGATGAACAAAGAGTCTGGTATAGCACATACAAGGAATATGACACGTCATCCTACAAAAGTCTGAACAATGTCGGCACTGTCAATGATAACTTTTGTTACCTAGAATAACTAGCCATAAACCTCAACAGCAAATTTGAATTAAATCCGATACAAAATGTGCATTGGCATCCAAATTGGAGCACTGAGGGCACCGTCACCGCAAACGGTTGTGTCCTACATGTACATCATGCAGAATTACCATCCAAACACCTCCTACGCAAGTCTGAATAAAGTCCAAGAAGACATCAGGCTGTTATAGCACAGATAGGAAATATGAAATGCCATCCTTTAAAAGTTGGAACAATGTATATATACGCTCAATATAACTTCAAGGTGCCTATATCACATTCTTTTCTTTGTCGATCACAGATGACCGACATCTGATGACCCCAAGCGTATCACCTAACTCGTCCCCAGTGTGACGAGTTTCATATCTCGTTTTCTTTTCTTTTTGCCGAGTGTATGTGAATCACGAGAAAACTTTAAAAAGTGTTTGCGTAGAAAATGTAGTAATTTGTCACCCTCAATGGTTCATTTATTCAAAGAGCTATAGCTTCCATATTCCTTGTCAAATTTGGCTCAAATTTGCAATGAATAAATCAAAAATGTCATGCATTTGATTACGAGAAACTTCATCTGCAAGTACTGGTTCCTAAACTTCATCTTCAAGTACTGGTTCCCTTTAAATAATGTAGAAGTCGTTCGCTCCCCAAGGTTTTGGTAAACTTGTGGTTACCACGGCAATGCTTTGTCTCGCAAACAAACAAAAAATATGTGCCCTGTTGCATAAAACCCTTACCACTGGACTTACCACTCCTTTCTAGCGGTAAGTCTTCAAATTAGCGGTAAATGTTATAATCCTTGATGCTGATTGGCTGTGACGCCTAATTTTGACAGTAGTTACCATTGAAATTCAATGGTAAGTTTTATGCAACGGGCCACAGGTCTCCACATCTACACCTTCATGCCATGATGTCCACCAAATTTGATTTCATTTGCTTCAAAATTGTGGAAGTACTTCACTCCACAAGATTTTTGAGAAAATATGCAGTTTACCATGGCAATGCCTTGTCAGGTACAAACACAAAGAGTGTCTTGCATAACTACACCTACAGATCATTATACATACCAATTCGAAATAATATGATCTTGATGGTCAACGTAGGAAGACGTGTTTTTGAGGAGCTCCCAAGTGACACTCTGTATTTGCGGAATCCGATTCAGTTTTGCCTGCTGTGAGTTTTTCACATTAAACGACGGCGTTTTTGACTGAGAATCTAGTTATCTGATTTACATCTGCATTAAGTGCTTCTACTATGCGTATCGTGCGTTTATTTCACTCATTTTCGCTGTTTTGGGAAGATATTCTGCTCGAGACTATTCAACATAACTTACCTGGTGCGAATACCACTCATCCTTCCTAGTCTGGGTGCCAAAGCCACTTTTTGGGCCTAACCTTGTTTTACCGTCCACCCAATGTTTTTTGATGGTTTTGCCCTATTACGGGGGTGCTGAATCCGAATCTGGATGATGCAACTCTTGCATCCTTGAGGGTATTGAGATATTCAAGATGGCCGCCAAAATGGCCGCCCAAACCGGAAATTCCCATGTATTTCCTTCTCAATGGTGAGAAATAGTTTATTGAGAACAATTGATGGTTTTACCCTATTTCGAGGGTGCTGAATCCAAATCTGGATGATGCAACTTTTGCATCCTTGAGGATTTTGAGATATTCAAGATGACCGCCAAAATGGCCGCCCAAACCGGAAATTCCAAAATATATTCCCTTTTAAATGGTGGGAAATTGAAAACAATTGATGGTCTTATTACCCTATTTCGATGGTGCTGAATCCGAATCTGGATGATGCAAATCTTGCATCCTTGAGGGTTTTGAGATATTCAAGATGGCCGCCAAATTGGCCGCCGAAATGACCGCCAATTAAAACCAGAAATTCTGATGTATTTCCTTCTAAATGGTGAGAAATTGAAAACAATTGATGGTTTTACCCTGTTTGGAGGGTGCTGAATCCGAATCAGGCTGATGTGACTCCTGCATCCTTGAGGATTTTGAGATATTCAAGATGGCCACCAAAATGGCCGCCAAAACGGAAAATTCTCACGTATTTCATTCTCAGTGGTGAGAAATTGAAAACAATTGATGCTTTACTCTATTTTGAGGGTGCTGAATCCAAATCTGGAAGATGCAACTCTTGCATCATTGAGGATTTTGAGATATTCAAGATGGCCGCCAAAGTGGCCGCCGAAATGACCGCCGAAATGACCGCCAATTAAAACCAGAAATGCCGATGTATTTCCTTCTAAATGGTAAGAAATTGAAAAACAATTGATTGTTTTACCCTGTTTGGAGGGTGCTGAATCCGAATCTGCATGGATGATGCATCTCCTGCATCCTTGAGGATTTTGAGATATTCAATATGGCCACCAAAATGGCCGCCAAAACCGGAAATGCTCACGTATTTCATTCTCAATGGTTCAAAATTGAGAACAATCGATGGTTCTATCCTATTCCGATTTCAAAATGGCCGCCAAAACCGGAAATTTCCACGTATTTCAATTTTAATGTTTCGCAATTGAGAACAATTTTATTGATGATTCTACCCTATTTCGATCACTGTGCTGAATGCGAATCTGGATACCACCCTTGCATCATTGAGAGTTTGGAGATATTCAAGATAGCCGCCAAAATGCTCGCCAGAATGGTTAGAAATTGATAACAATTGATGGGTTTACCCTATTTCAGGTTTTCGTCAATGGCAAAATCTAAACCCAACCATACTCTGCTGATAAACGAACGCATATTGTACATCCCAGTTTGAACTTTCTGTACTGTAAAACCAGCTTTACTGGATATCTTGGAGTTTGTAAGATACAGCTGTGCCAGGAATGAATCCTGCAAGACTACAGATGCGGTTGAATATTTGAAAGATTACGCTGTTTCATCTACATATCATGGATATGTTTTGAACACTAACAATCAGTGGACAAGACATACCCATCTCGATCATATTGTGATAGTGATGTAGAGAAGTTTACTGAGATTCCCAACATTACCTGTTTTAATCCACGAACAGTTTTAATCGTTTCATCCATGAACACTCACATTGGTTAATTGGTTTATATTGGTGGTCTTGATGACATTGTTGAAGACAAGAGTTAGAAGTTTCTATAGTTCTGCTTCAAATATTTCTTCAATATGATGTAATATCATATATAATAAATGGGGCGACATACCTCGTATCTACAAAACGTCACATGTTCAGGAGAGAGAAAAAAAAAAGAAGCAAACAAACATGGCAGCCAAAGCACTATAACAATTGAGAGAACTTTTCCTTTGACATGCCATGGTAGCTTAATATGTGGGGTAAGATAGCTAAGGTTTGGACAGGACATCATTAACTGATTATCTGACTGTTAAATCAAAAAAGTCATTTTCACTAAAATTTCAGATACAGGGCTTGTCGCCCAAGCGACGATATCATATATACACAGGAGGGGATGGAAAAATCACAGGTAACGCGCAGTAAAAACAAACAAACAAACAAACAAACAAACGACAACATGTAAGGTAATAGTTGATAGTCCAGTACTTACGGATATCATAATCACACAGAGTGCTTTTGAAATTAATATTGATATCTACTATAGTGGTCATGGATGCATCCATTTACAGTGACGTATTAATATGCCACAAGTTTCATAGAGTACGCGGCGAGACTCATTAGAATACAAGACAAATTTCAACACCAAATACCAGCAGGCCATAATTTGATATTACTCTTATAGCCAAAAAGGATTAACTTCATATCAGTCTACGGAGCCCTTATTGGCTACCACAGGCATTACTTTATAACAATTGTGCATAAAAAATTTCGGTCTTATCTTTGTGTTTGTACGTTTCAGTATGATGTCAATATCATTTTTCTTTCCATTACGTGTTAAAGTTCCGTTTGAGACATATTGGAATATCTCGGTATATTACAATACCATTGTGACAGTCATTTTGGATGTCATTTATTGTTGGCTGATTTGACAAATTTGCTCAACCCAGTTGAATTCAAGAATACGGATTATTGCTTTTAATCCCTTGCTTCACGTTATAGCACAATATTTCACAATTTATAAGAAAATATCAAGGAATTTTCGTTTATACAGGGCATTTGTAAATATCTCAAAACCTTCAGCACCCTCGAAATGGGGTGAGACCAATTTATTTTCAAATTTTCACCATTTAGAAAAAAAAAATGTTAACTTTGGAATTTCAATTTCTGCCAATTATTTTGGCGGTCATCTTGGACATCTGAAAACCCTACGGAATGCAAGAATGGCAAAAACAAAATGTCGAGGGTGCTGAATAGGGTCTCAAAAATTTCAATATTGACAGTTATTTTGGCGGTCATCTTGGAATTCTCAAAACCCCCAAAACACAAGAGTTATATCAACCAGGTTCGGATTCAGCACCCTCAAAATAGGGTAAAACCACCAATTGTTTTCAATTTTACACCATTTAGAAGGAAAAAGGGGGTCTACATGTGAGTTTCCATTTTTGGCGCTCATTTTGGTTTCCATCTTTATTATCTCAAAACCCTTATAAGGATACAAGAGTTTTATCAAGATTCTGATCCAGCACCCTCGAACTAGGGTAAAACCATCAACAGTTTTTCAATTTCTCACCATTTAGAAGGAAATACAGGGGAATTTTCGGTTTTGGCGGCCATTTTGGCGGCCATCTTGAATATCTCAGAATCCTTAACAATGCAAGAGTTGAATCATCCTGATTCGGATTCACCACCATCGAAATAGCTTCGAACTATCAATTGTTTTCAATTACTCACCATTAAGAGGGAAATACATAGGAATTTCCGGTTTGGGCGGCCATTTTGGCGGCCATCTTGAATATCTCAAAAACCCTCAAGGATGCAAGAGTTGCATCATCCAGACTCGAATTCAGCACCATCGAAATAGGGTAAGACCATCAATTGTTCTCAATTTCTCACCATTTAGAAGGAACATGGGAATTTCCGTTTTTTTGGCGGCCATTTTGGCGGCCACTCTTGAATATCTCAATATCCTCAAGGATGCAAGTGTCGCATCAGCCAGATTCGGATTCAGCACCCTCGAAATATGGTAAGACTATCAATTGTTCTCAATTTCTCAACATTTAGAAGGAAATACATAGGAATTTCCGGTTTGGGCGGCCATTTTGACGGCCGTCTTGAATATCTCAAAACCGTCAAGGATGCAAGAGTTGCATCATGCAGATTCGGATTCAGCACCCCCGAAATAGGGTAAAGCCACCAAAAAACATTGGGTGGACGGTAAAACAAGGTTCAACCTTTGGCACCCAGACTATCCTGCGTACTCTTCCATCACTACCACATCGCGCATAGCAACCATCCCTTTATTTCGCGCTCAGTGTTAAGAGCTTTTGTGACATCATCAAAAGATGCCTCTGAAGAAGAAATCTGCTGAGGAGGTGAATCTCAGCGCACTGAGGGATGAAATAGTAAATCTCTCACATATTCTAAACGGCAAATTTTCTCAAATGGAGAAAGCATCTCGCAGGTAAAGGAGGGCCAGCAGGGCATTTTGAACTCCATTACTTTTCTCGATGCCAAATTCGAAGAAATGGAGAAAATCACCGAGCAACTGGAGGCAGAAAATCACGAGCTCAAACAAAAAAATCGGCAGCTGAAGAGAAGAGTGGACAATCTGACACACCAAATAAATGACCTCGACCAGTACCACCGTCGGGTCAATCTTGAAATCGCCGGCATGCCAGAAGAAAAGGGTGAAAACCCTGAAAAGATCGTCTTAAAGATTGCTCAGAAGATCACCGAAGATGTGAGCACTGGTGACATCGACATTGCTCATCAAATAGGAAAAGAGGATGATCAGCAAGGGCCACTGTCGATAATCGTGAGATTCACCAACCAACGCTCACGAAACATGATCTACGATGGCCGAAGAAAGCTACAGCACTTCACCACCAAAGATCTCGGGCTCCGCAGCAACTCTAAGGGCAACGGACGGATCTATGTCAAGGAAAACCTTGTTGCGTCCACCAGGGAGCTGCTGAAGGAGACAAACAGAGCAAGGAGCAAGTCGTGTTTGTTTGTTTGTTCGTTTGTTTGCTTGCTTGTCTACCGGACAATGCAACACATTCACGGCTTGAAAAAAAAACAACAGGAAGCGGTTCCCTTTACATCTTTCTGTCTTCGAAAGGGTCCCAATGACGAAATTTACAAGACAAATCAACAGCTATGAAAACGTGATTTGTAAAGATGTGGAAAGTGCCACCGGCTCCCGTGACGTATACACACAGGCATAGCGTGTGGATGCCATTGAGTAATACGTGCACCATACATACGCAACCAGCAGCTTGTAATTATCGTATCCGCCATCTTGAAAGACGTACTGGTAAACAAACCCGAGCAAAATGCATTGTGCATTCGGCTCCATACACTGAGTTTCGAGGAAGGTGCCTGGGAAATTTGACTCTCTCAGTGAGCCAATCAGAAGCCGCTATGGTTGCTAGAGGCGGAGGTTAATCTCGATTGGCACCACTGTACGGATGGGTGATTCTCACTTCGCATCGCCGCTGGGCATTGTCTTTGAGCATGAGGGGAATCTTCAAAGCCCGTTTTCTCGCAATTTTGTCAGGCTAACAAATCAAAAAGTGTGTTATATTTCGCTTTATATGACCACTTACAGTACCGGAGAATACAAGTGTTTTATATCAATGTAAAGCTTAGGAAATGGGCAAAGTGATTCAATGAAAAAATGAATTTTCAAAATTCCTGACTTTTGCCTGAAACCGTTGTCGCCGGTCACATATTATTAAAAAAATAATAGCGCAATGAATAAATTCTCATAAATTCTCTTGCAGGAGTGATCTTCCCCAAGAAAATTCTCACTGCTCGCGGTTGCAAAAGAAGGACTAGGACATCTCAAGGCTCCACAACGACAAAGGGCACACTAACCAAGCTATATCAAGACCTAGTTCCTGTGAAGCCTCATTCAGAAATTGCACTAAAGCTTACTGCTGAATAGTCTTGGACAGTAGAAGTACAAGAACAGCTTTCAAAGCATGTCAAGTGTGCATGTATGCTCTCATGTCAGGACTGTTGGTTGCTAGATAATTTTTTTTTTTTTACATGCTGTATTGTTCTGTTGTCCAGTGCTCCTGTTGTCACTTAAGTCCAAATTTGCATTATCTATACAAAGCTACAAATGATCATGGACATCAAACATGCACTAATGTTTGTACACTGTATTTAATTATCCAACTAAAACTTTGCAGGTGATATTGTTAGAGTTTTAAATCATGTGACTGGCAATAAGCCATACCTACAGTCACCATGCTGCTCATGAAGCAATAAAGCTACTTTTCAATTGTAACAGCAAGGTGAGCAAATGTGCATTCTTATGTCTTATTTGTTGGCTGAGGTTCAGTACGAGTATATTGTCTTCATTGATTTGTTTACATAAACCTACAGTTTTGCAACAGGAAATAATGATATTTGTATGATACTTTGACTTCTCACACCCAGCTGCTGAAAAATAACTTTTGAATGTATAATCATAATTGACTGTTTCTACCCTTGTGTACTTTCTTATTTTAAAGGTGCCTAGACCCGGTAGTTTCTGCGGCGCTTTTGATGAGAGTGCCGATCACCATTAGCATTGATACAAAGACTGCCGATACTGAGCTGTCGTCAAGAGTAAAGCGCGTAGGTGTTGCTCGGTAATGTTGCCTTCATTGTCTTCTCTGCATGTCAGACAGTCCGTAGAATTTGAATGCCAGGGTGCATGTTTCTTTGTATGACTTCAGAGAAAAAAAAATATTAAAGCTGTCATCATCAGCCGAATCATGAGCCAAACTGTCATCGGACCACTGACTACAGTGGATTGGACTTCTTCGGACTCATGGAAATGGGTCAAAGCGTAAGCGCTAATGATAAAGAGGAGTCGATAGCATCTATAGGTCTCTGAAGGAAACTTGTGCCGTGCGCCCATGTATGCATTCCAGCAAACCACCGGGTCTATGTGCCTTTAAATGCTAATGACAGTACAGTCAACTCCAGTCAGTCAGTTTGGACTGAAAAAGTGCATCAAATTGGGCAATGTTTGACTTCTGCATGTTCAGAGGAATACACATGATAGGCCATAAAAATTGGGACTTTTTGGTTTCCTCAATTTGGCCATAGTGTATTCCATATATGTTTTTGGGAGAGCTTTGGCTGTGTGAGAGTCAATGCAGGTAAGAGCATCAACCTACTCGTTGCTGGGTATAGCTTCTTTTATTAAACAGTGAATCAATTAACAGTTACAATCTGCACCCATCCACCAACACACACATGGAAGTCAGTCTTTAAATACATATTTTTTAGACTATAGCTAAAAGGAAAATAATAGAGAATTGGTTTTCTCCTGTTTCAGAGTCCAGTTTCATATTCATGTTTACAAATATACTATATCATAATACATATGTATAGGAATTCATCAAATAGCAAAGCAATTGTGGAAAAATATATTTCTCCAACCAGTTTTCCCCATGGTTTCTCAAAGTACTTGTGAAATAGTTAAAAATATATTTTTCTACGATATTGCACTGTGGTTAAATGGTGGGCTTACTATACAATGGATCATGGTTGTACTGCGATTTGGGTTGTAATTCTGTGGTTTGGCAGCTGCAAAACCATGGTTTCATCTTTTCCTAACCATAGTTTCACCTTTTCCTAACCACGGTTTCACTTTTTCTTAACCATGGTTTTGGCACGGTAGAAACGCAGAAGTGACCATGGTAATACCACAGTAATGTCATGGTAAAAGCGTTCCAATTTACCACCTTTAAACCATGGTTACCATGGTTAACCCATGCTAAACCTATGGTTTAACCGTGGTACACCATGGTTTAACCAAAGTGCACCATTGTTTAACTATGGTTAAACATTAGTGCACCATGGTTTGACCATAATTAAACCATATTGCACTATGGTTAAACCATGAGTTTACCATGGTTTCATCTTTTCCTAACCATAGTTTTACCTTTTCCTAACCATGGTTTTATACTTCCTTAACCATGGTTTCACTTTTTCTAAACCATGGTTTTGGCACGGTAAAAACACAGTAGTGACCATGGTAATACCACAGCAATGTCATGGTAAGTGCGTTCCAATTTACCATCTTTAAACCATGGTTACAATGGTTAACCCATGCTAAACCTATGGTTTAACCGTGGTAACCATGGTTTAACCATAGTGCACCATTGTTTAACTATGGTTAAACTATGGTTAAACACTAGTGCACCATGGTTTGACCATAATTAAACCATATTGCACTATGGTTAAACCATGAGTTTACCGTACGATGGATCCAATGTAAAACCATGGTTATAACTCATAGTCAAACCATGGTATTTTTTTTACAAGGGATATACTTTGAGTATGTAGCTGCAGAAATTTTCGTGGTACATTAATTTTCACATATTTTGCACTACTTCTGGATAGCGCGAATTCTAAAACCTGCAAAAATATCTTCAAATTTTTCTCTGCACATTTTCAATGGGTTGACAATTGCGAAGCGCGTATTCAAGAACCTGGAAATATGTTTTTGAGCTGCTCAGCGTGAAAAATTAATAAAATATAGATGTTTACAGCATATCATACATATATACCAGGCCTGAAAGGCCCTGGTTTAAACTACTGTAAAAGTGGAAATTTTTGTAGTGTTGAAATTTTCGTGCATTTCGTGCAACCAGAATCTAATGCGAAAATAAAAGCACGCAAATATTTTTGCTAACCAAATGTGTGAGTAGTTGATGTCTTGATTTCATGGAATTAAAAACATGCAAAACTCTTCATACCCTGCTGAGCACGAAATATTATTCGCGTGAAAATATTCACTTTAACATTATGTGCTTGAGGTGACTTCAATAGTACTGTTTCCTGAGGAGCGCAGCCCCAAAGAAAACAGCAGTACTGAAGTCACCAAATGCACACTTAAGTTCAACCAGCGCCGCACACAATGGCCTGGTATATTTGTTTTATATTCCTCGCAACGAATTTAAGATTATTTGGCTGCCAGTATTGTGTAATTTACCTTATAGGGCACCTCCTTCCTTCACTCTTTTCAACAAGTCATCCACAGTCAATTATGCTTGGGAGGGCAGCGCATATGCTTATTATCAAGCAACAACTGCACGTTCAGCCATTACTGTACACTGTACACTAGTAAACATGCGCGCCATCTGCAAACTCAGTATGCGCTACCACTGAGCACATGGTATGGTACGTAAGCACATGTACACAATACATACAATATGCCTACAACATGGTCTGATGGTGGGCTGTTTCAAAAGCAACGGTGGGTAATTAGTAGCTAGGATTGTTTCCTAGTCTCACCTAAATTTCTACGTTTTCTAGCTGTCTAAACATGTACAGTACTCTCCGCATAATCGGGTAGGCTCGGGCAGAGCGTTTCTTACCCGATTAAGCGGAGTACCCGATTAACAGAAGAACACGTTTCATTTATAGTTGACACACACAGTGTGTATGTACATGCCTTATACACTGCACCAAACACCGTCACTGTATAAACACGCGTGCTTGCACGGCACATTATACATACCTTACACTTGATCAGATACGAGCAATAATTTACACTCTTTTTATGGACAAATATGTCTTCAGAAAACTTTGTCATTTGACTATAGACTCCTCGCTAACACGCAGGCGTTTTACGAAATGAACACGTCTCTTTGCGTGCACTAGTCACGTAGAACGTCGGGTTTCTTTTCGAGAAGTGACTAAGGTAAAGCAAAATTATGGAGGTGGTGCATGGCCTGATTTTTGATGCAAACTTCTCGTGTTGTAAATGTTGTTCAACTCCCGTCTATCTATATTGTGAGTACCAGCTACATGTGCAATGTTCGTTTTCGTGTGGCAAGTTTGTACTGGTACATGTGTTTTCATGTTAAATCACTCCCCAAATGATCGGTCGTCTTTGCAAATTAAGCAGAAAATGCGATTAGCCGAGGAAAATTTGACATTCATGATTTCTTAAAGTGTTATATCTGCGATAAAATGTGGGTAGAAATTAGACTACAAGAAATTATTTACCCATTTATGCAGAGAGGCAACCCGATTATCAGGTAATTTTAATGTGCATTGGAACTGATTTCTACATTACTACCCAATTAAACGGAGTACCCGTTTAAGCGATACCCGATTACGCGGAGAGTACTGTATATGGACTATCCTCTCCTGCTAAAAATGTGAGTAGGTCTATACATCATAAATTTGGGTACATTCTAACAGCAAGTCTAGACTACCATTGTAGGATCTTGAACTACATTACTGTCAACATCTTCTTGGTATTTATGCTGTCGCTTGAGTCGATGAATTTTTGCAGTTTCTCCTCCATTACGAGATCAAATCTATATGTAGGTTGAACCCGATCTGCATTTCCAACCACGCTCTCTCGGAGACTGGAGGCATCCATGTTTGTTTACACTTCGCAGTTGACTGATCACTAAGGCATTTTCTCCCAATCACTTTTACACAAATTGAGTGTATGCATCGTCTGCGGCATGAGATGCCCATTTATTTGTACATGAAATTGACCTTGTCTTCTCGCGAAGCCAAAATGCCATGATACCCATTCGTTTTTACGTGAAATCTCTCACGAAGCAAAAGCGCCACAATATCACCAGCATGATTTTTTTTTTTTTTTTTTTACTATTTTCCTGGGGAAAATAGTAAGACTGTGACGGGACACGATTTTCATGGTAGAAATGTTTTTAGGTGCTTTCACATCAGCCCGATGTTTCCAAACAAATCTGTTTTCAACATCTCGAGCTTGGATTTGCATAACCCCATATTAATTGAATTCCCATTATAAGATATTATGCTACTTTGTTAAACAAAGTAGCATAATATCTTATAATGGGAATTCAATTAGCGTGATGTGACAGCTAAGCTTGAGAAAATGAGTCAACCCCAACCAGGGGAAATTTTTGAAATAGCAGGTAGTGAACTACAGTCAACCTTGCCCAAGTGACATAATGGGGACGAAGCAAAACATGTTGACTTATGCAAAAGTCGACTTACACGTAAAGTCAACATTTTGTCGACTTATAGATGAAAATTAACTTTCCCTCTACAGAGTAAGATTTGTATCGTGATGCGGATCGCTATCCAAATCTCACTCCTTTTTGCCATCGAAACATGCCTTGTATATCTTCGCAACAATTGTATTGTAGTTTATGCTTAAATCACATGCTGATTAGTGATGACAATGCACCAATTGGGAAATCTCTAGAGAGATTTGAGAGAGAGGGATTGGAACCTGGGCCTGTTTGTAGAAACTGTATGGTTTACACTCGACATGAAAAAATCAAACGCGAATTCCCCAAATCGCATGTAACTCTGCAATTTAAATTCAAGTGCTTTGCTAAAATGACTTGTGTTTGATTTCGTATGATTTTGTCGACATGAATTTCAGTGCGGACTGAGTTAAAATATCTAAAAATTTCTTCTCCTAGGTCGCCATTATTTTTTGCTCAAATTCTTATCGCCCTATTCTGAAAAAGAATTATTATTCTCGCGTTCCGATTGGCAGCATCAACGCTATACGGCACGGTCCCATCTGAAGATAATAATAAAAAAACCAAGTTCGTTAATCTGAAAACGACATCTTACAGTCAGATTTACTAATCTTCGGAAAAACAACACTCATTCCATTTTCAGACTAATGAAACTCTGTACTGACATAACCTTCTGCATAACAAACTGTAACAGTGTGTTACCACTTTTTCATTAATTTCTCGTGAAGCTACACTGTGATTCGGTAGTTTGAAACATGCAAATATTGTGATGTCTTTCCCCTGTTACTAAGTTTGGTGCAAAAGTTGCGAATGAAATCAAATGCAAGTTTGTTCAGCAACGCACTAGCATTAATTTTTAGAGTTGCGTTTTTTAGACAAAGTTTCTTGTTTCTTTTGAAAAACTGCAAGTCTTTTCCGCAATGCTCTTGCGTTTAAATACAACGTTGCTTGTTATTTGATGGACATGCATTTGATCTTTAGAGTTGCGTTTAAATGCAATGGAGTTTCAGTTTCGTGCATTTTTTTTTATAAGTTTCAATGGATTATCAAACGCGAGTCTTTTCAGCAACACACTTGCATTCAAATGCAAAGTTGCATGTCACTTTGATACACTCATTGGAATTATTAAGTTGCATTTAAGCGCTAAGTTTCTAGAAACGGGCCCAAGTTTCCAATCTCGCTTTGGAATAATTAACATCACAAATATTCGGATTGACGAAAGGGCCTATTTCATGTTCGGATATCAAAGATCATTCTACTAGGATCTATAGGCATCTAAAATTTGTGTGTTTTGAGAATAACAAATCTCCAGAATAACGATCAAACCTTATTTCAATTTCAGATGAAGAAATAAAGCTTTGGAAAATATTAATGAACATCACCCGTAACAAACATATCCCTACCATCTGCATGAACAAACGAGCATGCAGAGAGGAGGCATGATATATACCTATACAGTATTTGACAAAATTGTATACATTACTGACTGCAACCACACGAAATATGTTTTTTACTCAACTTAGAAGACAGGTGTACATCCAGCAGTTTTTAAAATGCTTGTAATTTTAAACATGACAAAAAAGTGAGATGAAATTGTTCGAGAAAAAATTTCCCGCTGCACCCTCATTGGACCATGCAGCTTTAGCTCCATGTTTGCACCATACATTACGCTGATAATACACCTCCACCATACGATACACAAGAGACACAAACACCCAAAGAGAGAGAGAAAGAGAGAGGGGGGGGGGGGAGAGATAGGGAGAGAGGGAGAGATAGGGAGTGAACTACCTTGGGTACTAGTACTACTCGTGTACATGAGCGTATGCCCTTTATATTCAGGCGTACGAGACAACGGATGTATGGCGCGAACGGTACCACAACGTACACTGTTGAAAGTGAACTAGTGAGTGGTAATGCCGCGAATTTAAGCACGAGAACAATTCTTTTTCAGAGTAAGGTGATAAGAATTTGAGCAAAAAATTATGTTGACTTAGGCAAGGAAATTTACACACATTTTAATGCAGCTGGCACTCAAATTCATGTCAACATATGCGAGTTGTGGACTTATAAATGTTGAATTATTGATAAGAGGAAATTTTCAAGTAATAGCAAAGGGAAAAATAGGGACTTTCCCTCGCATCAACTTAAGCGAGTTGTTGACTTATGCAATGTCGACTTAAGCGAGGTTTACTGTAGTGGGGATTTGATAATGTGGATTCGCCTCAAGAATTAGCATGATGCATTCCATCATGCCTATCATGTGTGACCTGATCAATCGAGGCATCCTGCACACAAATCATGGGTAATTTTTGGAAGGCGCACACTCTACCAACGCTGCAATCATATTACCATAAAAAAAAATTTAGGGCTAATTGTTTTTGGGCTGATGTAAATAGAAAATGAAATAGCGCCCTCGTTCGTGATCATGAAAAGAATAATCTCAAGCGTGGATTTTCATTGGGCCGATGTGAAAAGGCCTTCAGTGACACTTGACAGAAACAGGTGCATGAATTAATTAATGAGCAATGAATGTCCATGTGTGTTGCTATGTACCTTAGGAAGTGACGAGCACTATTTAAAGATAATATAAAGTTTTGGTATTACCTCAAAAGTTTCCCTAAATTTCCTTGTCTTAGTTTGTGTTTCAGGTTAAAGTACCTTTCATATAACTAACACTGTGAGACTTACTCGTCCCAAAGTGCTCTCATGTCTTAGTAATCATGCAATAATGGTTTTGTACCAGAGCCGCCGCCGTACTGCGGCGAGGTAGCACACATATTGTACGAAACCATTATTGCATGACAACTGCGACCAGCAGCGTGCAGCCCCATACGCATACTGAGTAGCTAACTGCGACCAGCAGCCCCATACGCATAGCTAAATGGGGCTTCGCATTGTAGCATACATGATCATGACAGATTTAGTATCGCGGGTAAATATCAATTTAAAATCAAAAAAATTCTTCAATTTGAAGACTTACCAATTAAGTTGAAGTCTTGAAAACAGGCTTTGAGCAACGTTTGGTTCTGCTAATAGTCCCTTTCTGTTCGAATTGATGACTGAATGTGACTCGGTCGAGAGGACCTTGGGAGAGCTACACTGTAGTAATTTGACGGCCAGCGCATGTGCACACAAACATCTTATCCATTCGTGGATTTAAAATTTGTTCGCATGTGATGTGTGCGTACAAGTATCCGCTGGCCGTAGTAATCAGTGTATGTAGCTCTCCCAAGGTCCTCTCGACAGAGTCACATTCAGTCATCAATTCGAACAGAAAGGGACTATTGGCAGAACCAAACGTTGCCCAAAGCCTGTTTTCAAGACTTCAGCTTAATTGGTAAGTCTTCTAATTGAAGAATTTTTTGGATTTTAAGTTGATATTTACCCGCGATACTAAATCTGTCATGATCCTGAATGCAACAATGCGAAGCCCCATTACGCTATGCGTATGGGGCTGCTGGTTGCAGTTTTTTGCATGATTACTAAGAAATGAGAGCACTTTGGGGCGAGTAAGTCTCACAGTGTTAGTTATTTGAAAGGTACTTTCAGCTGAAACACGGAATTCAGGGAAACTTTTGAGGTACCAAAACTTTTTATTATCTTTAATAAAATGTATGAAGTTTGGGGCCTTATAAAGCCCAAACCATCTCAAAAAAAAAAAAAAAAAAAAAAAAAAGCGGGGGGGGGGGGGAGGGAAGATGACAACATGTAGGCTTACCATTTGTGGGCTAATTCCTGTCAAGTTTGGTCAAAATAAAACTTCTTTGAATGTGATATTTGCTAAGTTTATCAAAATTTGGAAATGGACTTTACAGGAGAAGATTAAAATTTGAACACTTCAAGACAACAAATGCCAGACAGAAGAGAGCAACTGTAATAGATCAAGAGAGCCTGTGGCTCAGGAGAGGAAGGAAATTTTTATACTTTTTGCCTATTGCCTTCACTGTTCACTACATTTATATTCAAATTCCTAGTACAGGCATACATACTAGACTGCCTATTGATGTCTTGATAAAAGTGTCAACTGCCTGATAAGGTAAACGATACTGTATTGAAGTGTTCTTAAAAGTACCTCAGA
The DNA here is from genome assembly GCA_033980235.1 of Diadema setosum. NCBI lineage: Eukaryota > Metazoa > Echinodermata > Echinoidea > Diadematoida > Diadematidae > Diadema > Diadema setosum. The sequence goes on along the minus strand of CM067069.1, from coordinate 23,140,044 downwards.
TTAGCTGTATCAGGCAAGCTGGCGACCCCTCCATACAGGAATGTCAAGATGGTGTCTGCCACAGATTGGCTAATTCTGCATTACAGTGAAATAAAACCCATTAAAAAAAAGAGAGAAAAATTATGCATATTTGATACAATATTCAAACTGAAAAATACTGAAGACTTCTAATACACACTACACACACACATTCACAAAATACTCGAGGCAAATCATACCATGTACATGTAGCAGATGGTCAGGCATCACAATATGTCATGTGTTAATCATAAGCATTTAACTTTGAGATTTTTTTTTTATGAACTCCTAGACCTTGCACTTGTAATTTGGCATGCACAAACACGAAGCAATAGAGTGCCTTTTATGCCTCTTGACTTTCATTTAGAATTAAAAAAACAAACTAATTTCTGATTTTCATTCCTTTCACTTTAATGAATTCTTTAATGAATTGTCTCCAGTAATGCCTGTTGTGAAAATTTTGTCAAAGTCTATCAAATGTTAAGACATCACCTACAACAGTTGAAAAACCTGCTGCTCCTGCCCTCAGAAAGAATCCATATGCCTTTGCGTATGGGGGGGGGGGGGGGAAACAAGCACAAAATTATCAAAAATTGTCATCTACCTACACTAGATGTCATTGTCTATGGTTGCCTTTTATGATGATACTAACCCTTTCAGGTCAATTTCTTGGGAACCACTTTCTCTCCATCCCCCTCCGAGCATCGCAGCAAAGTAGTCACTGCGACATTCCAAGATGAACCTGTGAAATTCATAAACACACTCCTTCTGAGCTTTATTCTTGCACATATTTTTGTAGTGGGAACATATTTCATTGAACATTATCTTCATGCCCCAAAACACCATCTTCCCAAAATCATTAGGCGTTTTCACATCAGCCCGATAAAAATCCAAGCTCGAAATATTTTCCGCGATTGCGAATTAGAGCGCTATTTCATTTCTTATTCACATCAGCCCGAACAGGGGGTAGCCCGAATAGTTAAAAATTTTTAAATAGCTAATTCGACAGCTGAGTATGTGCAAACAGCATCAGTAATGTGTGTGCCCTCTCAAAAATTCCTCATGATTTGTGTACAGTTTGCCTCAATCGATCGGGTCACACACGCTAGGCATGATGGAATTCATCGCGCTAAATTCTTCAGTCGTTTTCACATTATCAAATAGCGCGCTACTATCCCGCTATTTCAGAAATTTCCCGAGTTGGAGTCGAGAAATTTTCTCGATCAGAGCGATACAATTAGCGCGCTAATTTGCGTTCACATTATCAAATAGCGCGCTATTTCGCTATCGCAAAAATTTCCCAAGTCAGAAAATAGCGCGCTATTTCGAAACATCGGGCTGATGTGAAAACGCCTATTGAGTCCTGGAAAATCCCCATCCTGTCAGTTGGCACAAGTTGTGAATCATCTCTGCAAACTCTCCACATACTTCTTAATGTACCATTGTACATTTGTTTCCCCACTCCGCATCTGCTTGGTGAGTGGCGAGTAGATTAGCTTTGATCGTATTGTATGATGTGTATTTCTAAGGCCATTATCCTTGTCACGCATCTGCTTATAATAATGGTCTCCTGCATTTTTTACGCTTAGATTTGCTTAATATGTCTCCTGAACAGCTTGTACATGGAATCTTGATTTTTTTTTTATTGCAATGCATAGAATTACACCTGCTCATCTTTATTTTGTGTTACCGGTATCAATAAAACAGTGCTATACCTTCAAGTCAGTCATTTACTTTATTTCTATGTATTTCCTCTGTTCAGATATCACTCAACTTTGTTCAACTAACTTTGTGTTATATTCTTGTATAAATAAGAGCCCAGGGGGTCTCGCACTCACCCGAGTATTGCAAGTTCACATTCCACACATACTTGCAAACTCTTACCTGAGAACATTACAAACTTGGGAGGCAGGCCCTAGGGGAGCTTTGAGAGCTGGGGACATGATGTCCTATTTGCATATTCCATCACACTGGCAAAAATACCTACACTGTACTTTAATAGAAAGTTTGACTATGCAGTTAAAAAACAACAACAACAAAAGGGCGGGGGGGAGGGGGAACCTTGGATTTGCGATAAATAAACTTGAAACTACGGTCAACCATGTACTAACTTAGCTTTAAAACTTCTGGTTCTAGAGAAGATTTGTAAATATTCCTTCATTTGAGGGGGGTTGGGCCCATCTGCCCCCTCCCCGTGCCAAAGGGGGGGGGGTACCCCAAGGGGAGCATGGTGCTCATTTGAAGAGTCTGAAATCCTATCCGTCTATGGATGCTACCTGCTGAGTTTGGTGAAAGTCTGTCATGGGGTTTTCAAGATGAAAATGTAAAATTTAGGCCCCAAGTCGAGGGGGGGGGGAGGGACTGGCAGACACCCCTGGATCTGCCATGAACAAACTTAAAGGGACTGTACAGTACTGGTTGAGGTGGGGATTCATGTTTTGAACATCCCTAAGTAAGATAATGAGAAACGAAACCTCTCATCAAATATGAAAGAGTATGTAATTTTAAGATGGATTCAACATTTATCTGATGAAAACTGGTTTTCAAATGGCTGAGATATCAAAAAAAGTGTTAATAATAAAAGACAACAGGCCATGCCTTTTATTTGGATCTCTTTGTATCACCTTGATTTTGGATATCTCAGCCATTTCAAAACCGATTTTCATCAAATAAACTTTTGATACCCCTTAGAATTGCATGCTCTTTGATACCTCATAGAGTGGTTTCTGAATATCTCGCAAAATGTTAAAAGCTAATCCTCACCTCAACCAGAACTGTACACACCCTTTAAAACTACAGTCATCAATGTACTTACTCACAGTATTTTTAAAGATTCCTTTGTTTATGGGGGGAGGGGCATGGTGCCCACTGGATCCACATGAACAAACTTGTAACTATAGTCATCAAAGTACTTACCCATAGTATTAACCTAGCTCTATCACTTCTAGAGAAGAAGATTTTGTAAATATCCCTTAATTTGGGGGGATTCCCCCATCCATCATGGGGTTTTTAAAGGAGAAGATGAAAATGTACAAAGGTTACGCACGACAGACAACAAACGCCAGACAAAGAGTGATTGTAATAGCTCACTTGAGCCTTCGGTTCAGGTGAGCTAGAAAGGAATGTAGAAATGAAATATCAAAGTTTTTAAAGGGACTGTACAGTACTGGTTGAGGTGGGGATTCAGGTTTATAACATTCCTAAGTGAGATAATGAGAAATCTCTTAAGAAATATGAAAGAGCATGTAATCTTAAGAAGGATTCAACATTTATTTGATGAAAATTAGTTTTCAAATGGCCGAGATATCAAAAAAGTGATAACAATAAAAGGCGACAGGCCACACCTTTTATTTGGATCTCTTTGTTTCACCTTGTTTTTGGATATCTCGGCAATTTCAAAACCGATTTTCATCAAAACCTTTTGATACCCCTAAAAATTGCATGCTCTTTGACATCTCATCGAGTGGTTTCTAAATATCTCGCAAAACGTTAAAAGCTAAATCCTCACCTCAACCAGAACTGTACAGTCCCTTTAAAATCAAATCTTTTAATATATACATACAGAATAAAACCTACAACACAATCAGTAACCTTTAAGTTACTATAAAGTGTCATCAGACCCTATTTTCTCACTTAGAATAAGGACTCTTTACATGATATTCCTTTCCGTGTACTAGCATAATAATATGTTTTTAACAGTACTCATGAAAATCATGCAATGAACCTAATAGGCATCAAATTCATAAGAATAAGGATTGTTTTCTCACAAAGATTATTTAGACTTCAACATGTTGGTTAAATAATTGGCTTCTGATACACTTATGACTAACCTGTGAGCTGAAAGGACCTTGCCATTACTGAGAATGATGCACACATCACTGAAAGTGCCACTTTGAAGTAAGCTCAGCAAAGCCTGTGAAATTGTTCCATTTGGTGCCAGAAGATTTAACTTCTGAATCATTAGATCTTTATCCTGAGGAGCGAGTTCTTTCTCCAAGGTATCTGGTCTACATTTAGGCATTCCTTTGGACACTGCAACTGATTTTTCTCCACATATATTTTCACATGAGCCATCAAACCTTACCTCATCAAAGCTTTGTGGTACTGAGACTGAAAAATTGGTGCTTGGCAAATCACTTGCTTTGCTTTTGTCACAAGAATGCCTGGGGTTCTGACTTTCAAGGAATGTCATATTTGTTTCCATGGTGACATATTCATGTGTTTCTAGTCTAGACACATTTCTTGATTGGACCAACAGGAATTTGTGCTGTTTGCATAATTCATTTTGGTTAATGGAATCCTCCGATTCTCTTGCAATGCTCTGGGGTCCCTTCATCAGTGACACCTTTCCTTCTAAGAAGTTTGCTGTTTCCTCAGCATAAGATCCTGCTAGTTGAGGATGATCATGTGCCCCAAGCAAATATTGTTCCTGGTGGTCCTGCTGATATTTGTTGATACATAACTTGGACATACATGTATCAATTCCAGAAATGTTATGATCATCATTTTTTGCTTTGTCAGGAGAAAGACCTCCTTGGTGGAGAAACCTAGAAAGTGATGCATCGTTGTTCCTTTCATCAACACTCCTTGTATCTGATGGACAATCAGTGGTTTTGATATCATGAGATGCTTTACTTGTAATCTCTGTACTGCTTGAAGGAAGGACTGCATCACAGAAAGTTTTATATTCTCCATTTGCCACTGTCTTTTCATTGCACAAAGATGTATAAGAGTTATCATCAGTGTTTGCACATTGTTGAGGGAGATGATGTAAAGCACCCATGGCTTTTGCTTCCCTTTGGTTCGCTATTGACACCTGGCGATCATTAGATTGACTGTCATCTCCTTCCACAGAAGACGAGGAAAGAAACTGCATCAGAAATGCTTGCCATTCGTTGTCTAAATCATTTTTTTCATAGATAGCTCTGAAATCAAATGCAAACATAGTAAAGTGACAGGATTAGAAAAAGAAACATTATCATGCTTAACACAAAAACACTGCTGGATTCAACAGAAACTAATTTGGTAGAATAAATATTACAGGAGACAAAAGATGCGATATTCAAGACATATATGGCAAGTGCTGATAATCTCATCTCAAAATCAAAATATACATTTATCAATCCTAACGATAAAAATTAATTTTACAACAGCACGCCTCACAATATATTTAAGGGTCTCCTTTTATACCTGAAACACTCCTGTGATTTATTCCCTCCAGTTTCTCTTCCAATATCTCTCCAGTTTCATCATAGTCTTCCTGTTAAAGTGAGGCACTTAGCTCACCAGAGCAAGCTGGTCTACTTGCAAATGGGTCAAGATTCATTATCGGAAGAATACCCTGAATGCTGACACAAAAAAAAAGCATGGCAAATTACAGCCTAGTTCTTGGGTGCAAAAGGTTTCAACTTTGAGCTGCCTTACCGTAGAAAAGTTCTAAAACTATCAGCGTTGATTCCCTTCAGCACTTTGTGCTGGGTAATCCCTCCAGGACACAGGATGTCAAGCAGGCCCGGGATCCTGGCCTCCAGTATGGCTTTGTGGCAGGGCAGCTTATAGGAATCACACTGGAATACAAGGTCTTGGTAGGAGCCATGTTGGAAGAGCCTTTTAAGAACAGGTAAAACAGCAATGGACATTTTGATAACGGGCAACAGCTAGCTAACACTTAAACACACCATGTACATCCCATTCATTTCAATATTTTATCTTTCAATTGAATTTGCAATACACACAACTTGAAAAAGTGACATAAATTACTGCTAAAAATATCACTTTCCTTTGTCAACGGAAAACATGTGACTTAATTTCTAAAAATGCTCTAAATGTACTGGTCAGTGAGGAAGAGCATAGCTCATTGGTACAGACTACCATTCAGACTCTATTAAAATTTGAATGCCATCTTTCCTTGAATGGCAATATTCCCATGAATCCAGAAACAATGAGCAAGACAGTGAGTAGCAATCAAATGACAGCATTCATATCATTACTAATACCACATGACACCATGGCACTTGTAAAACCTGGAAGGAGACAAGAAGGTAAAATACAAAAGTGGCAATCAAGAAAAAAAAACTTTCTACGCTACTTATAAGAGTACCACAAAAATAAAACACAAAGGGTGCACACCCAATTGTTGTGACATCCATGAAATTAAAAATGTGAAAAATTTATTTTACCCAATAAATTACTTGCACAGAATTTCTGCATTTACAGTGGGCTGGCCTGTTTAACCCGTTCCTTCCGCAATTCTCTGAGTGCCTTTAATGCCCCAAAACGAGATTATTTTTGCCCATCGACAGAGAACGGACAGGTTGGTAATCCACCTGTGCAAAAGCAGTCAAGCAGTACATGTATCCCCTCTCTACAGTCAACTACATGTGCCTTTGAACAATGGAAATAGCGATCAGGTGCGAGGTACGAATGGGATGACGGGGGTCAGCAAACAAAGAAATCTACTGAGCTCAGCTTTGATCGCTGATGTACTGTACGAGCTGAAATTTTCCCGGTGGTTTTATTTTCGCGAATTTCTCGAATCGCCTTTGAACCGTGAAAATAACAACACGCGAAAATAACAACGCGCAAATAAGTAAGTTCAGTTAGACCCTCGCAACCGCGAAATTAACAACACGCGTAAAAATGTCCTCCAAGTAGCAATTTGCGAAAATATCTGTACGCGAAAATTTCAGCTCGTATATTATGTGTACATGTTCATACGAGTTTTGTAGCAGAGCAAGCACAAAATCAGAAAAAAAGGTAAATGATACTGCGATATATGCATTTTTTGAACAGAAAGTGAACAAGTGCTGATAGAATAAACTCTAATCTTTTAATTAACACATTTTGTGGGGCATTACAACTCAAAGGAACATAAATTTAGGCCATGAAAGCAGGCTCTCTTGTCTTAACATCTTGGGAACCTGAACATGTATACCAGGTTCCCGTAAGGAACGGGTTAAGTTCTACTTTTGTTAGCTTAACATGTCATCATATACAGTACAAGAGGACATTTTTGCCAGGTGGAAATGTAAAATGATTTCAATGATATAACATACATTACTCTACTTGTGCCAATGTTCAGAAAATGTAGCAAAAATGCATTTGATAAGATCTATTTTTCTCCCATTTTTAATTTCATTTCACAAAATTATTTTCATTCTACTGAACTGTTCAAAACATGAGAAGGAAAAATAAGTGTAACTAGAAATGTCGCTGTGACGACTAGCATGCCTCCGCCAAAATGCACAGTTCTCCCAGTAGATGTCTTGCAATGTGTGACAACAGTTTTACATAATTGGCAAGAAATTAAAAAGACATGTTTGTTACAAATGAATTGAGTGTTCACATTCCTTGAACTAGGTTTACTTGGATGAATGGCTATATTGTTTACGAGAGCAGGTATTTGGAAGTTTAACTCTAACCAGGCCAGGCTTTTTTGGCTGTTCTGTGGCCGGGGGAGGGCTGAATCAACCCCTCCGAGATCGCGCGCGCAATCATCGTGAAAATTGGCACATACATTAACGGTTGTGTAATCTACCAAACTGCAAAAAAAGAAAGAAAAAGGAATTGAAATTTTTATCATTGATTAATTATGCCAATATATGAATAAAAATAAAAATCATACATTTTGCTCTAAACAAGAAAATAAAGCTCCTAGAATCCTAATTTTGGGGGATAACATTCTTTGTTACATTCCTGTAAACAATGTAAAAAAATTTGTAAAAAATTTTCAGACTTTTGTTTGTTTTTCGCAGAATTTGTGACAGAACCTATTTCAAGCATAATTATGCTAAAATCAATTGATTTCTGCCATTGAAATGAAAATCAGAAAATCGCTTCAGTCACAATTACAGCATTGAAGGTACTGCTCTGATATGACTGAAGTCACATTTCAAAAACTGGAAGCAAACTGTTATCATAAATGGCTCAGAATCAGACGAACGCCCTCTCTTGTGGGGGGTTCCGCAAGGCTCTGTAATGGGTCCATTGGCTTTTGTTTTGTATACCGGCCCTCTGAGTGAGGTCATCGTGGCTCACAGAGATATAAGCCACATGCTGTATGCAGATGATACTCAGTTGTACGTCGTCATAAATCGTAATCATCTAGCTGGCAGCCTTTCATCTATGGAAGACTGTGTGAGAGATATAAAGGTTTGGGCTCGCGGCAACAACATGATGTTAAACAAAAACAAATCAGAAGTCGTCCACATTGGCCCGAATTCACAAAGGTGGTACAAATGAAACCATGGTTTAAACCATGGATAAAAACCATGGAGCGCCAAGTGTCGCACAGATTATTTCTTTACGAAATTGGTCATTTCATCGACAAAATGACCGTTTCGTTAACGAAATTATTATTTCATGGACGAAATGTTAATTTAGTTACAAAATGTTGTCATTTCATTACAAAATAATAATTTCATCAATGAAAAGACTGATTTCGTAACGAAATATTCCATGCGACACTTGGCGCTCCATGGTTTTTGTCCATGGTTTAAACCATGGTTTCATTTGTACCACCTTCGTGAATTTGGGCCTATTGTGTCACAATGTCGAAAAAGAATTGAGTCTGTTAGCCTGAACATCAATGGAGCCATCATAAATGCCTCCAAATCTGCCAGAGATCCTGGCGTTATTGTGGACGAGTCCTTGGATGTAAGGGAGCACATTCCCAAGGTGTGCTGGGCTGCTTCTTCTGGCATCTACAGGATCAGGAAAATCCGAAAATACCTCAACCGGAGCTCCACAGAACGACTTGTTAATGCTCTTGTAACATTGCATCTGGATTATTGCAATTAAATCAAAGGAATGCATACAGAAAATTTGTCTATTTGTGACCGTGCATCACAAAACGAACAAAAAGTCGCACCCCTTGATTTTACGTGAGGACTCAAAAAAAGGTGAAATGTGTCAGCCAAGGCAATCTTGAGCTTTTCATATCATCTGAAAGAGCTATTCTTCTTCTACATTATCGTTACGTTTGGGATTGCAGAATGAATGAGAAAGTGTGTTTATAGCAGTTTCTCTACAACCCTTTTTTGTAGAGTAGTGTGGTCAGGTATGTCTTTATATAGGTCCCTTTTCATGTCCTTTGCTCACTCTTCCCTTTCAACTCGCATAACTTTTGAAAGGATAATGCTACTGTTTTGAAAGTTGGCATTAATCATGGACAGAGTGTGTTAATAAAGCATGCTCAATTTAAGCTTAATCCCTTTATTGTTGTTGCTCCAGTGGTTCACATCCTGTTTTTTGTTCCATTCATGCCACAGCCTGCACAGCTTGGTAAAGATTAAGCGATTCAGTGAATAGATCCTGCACTTCAGAGCCTCTTTTCTCAGTTCACACTTTCCAGAGTATGTGCTTTTTTCCATTATCTAGATAGGTTAAGAGAGTCCATTTGAATTGAGTTATAAATACATCATTTTAAAGCTTAGAGTCTGCTCTTTCAGAATCTGACCTAAACTAAAAATTCATGTCTGGCGACTTTTTGTACGTTTTGTGATGCAGGGCTACATTTTATCACCTTTGCTGCTCACTCCCTGTGTCATTTGAAGTTTGATTTGACAGAAAATTCTTATTTTCCCTTTTTAGTTTCCCGCTTTTTTGTTTGTTTGAGGATATAAAAACAAGGGACAAAAACTTATTTTTGCTATTTCATCGAGGTCACTCATTGTTATCATTGCTACTGTATCTTGAAGGGCATTTGCAAATAAATGACAAAACATCACTTTTTGCAATTTGTATGTTTGTGTCCTGGAGGACAAAAACAAATGTGTTCACTCATGCATAAAATTTCCCTTTGTATTAACCTACCAGGTTGATAGCTGGTTAAATAACCTTTAATATGGTCTATGTGACAATGACTTTTATTAAAATCTCTTCCGAAAAATATGTACTGGAAAAAGTGTTTACTTGGCTGAGTGTGTAAGTTTCATGATGATATTTTGAGCCACTTCCAAGATATGGAGGAAGAAGAGGAATTTAGCATTTTCACATGACCTCTGACTGCTTGACCGAAAACATTCCCAGAGAACCTCTATTGGGTAATACATGACTGTATATTCTAAAGTTTCAATACCTTCACGCATTGCATAGATACATTGTATGAGGGAAATTGTGAAATTTTGAGGAGTTGATCTTGACCTTTAACCCTTGACCTTTGACCACATGACCCCAACATTCTCCAGAGAATCACTGTCAGGCAGTACACATGCATACAGTTCCATGAAGACTCCTTGAACTATTTCCAAGATATGGAGAAAAAAATGAGATTTTAGCATTTTCACTTGACCTTTGACCTCATGGCCTGAAACTTTCATGCATTGTATAGAAATGGGGGAAATAGTTAAATTTTGAGCATTTGACCTTCATCTTTGACCTTTGACCTTGAGCATGTGCACCAAAAAAATTGATAGGCACACCAGGGAGATGGAACCTCTCTTTGCACACATAGGCACTCATACATGTTATATATTTCATTGGAATACCTCAAACAAGTTCTCAGTTACGCTATCCCCAAAATCCGATTACAGACGGACAACCCAAAAACATAATGCCTCCGGTGACACTTCGTGGCAGAGGCATAAAAAGCAGAAGGAATTAATAAACCCTACTTTTTACCTTTTTGAACACATTATGTGCAATACAGGAAGAGAATGATAAGAACTAGAAATGTCGCTATGGTGACTGGTATGCCTCCGCCATAATGCATGCTTCTCCTAAAAGGTCTATAGTACATGTGGACAATGTGTGATTACATTTTCACAAAATTGGCAAAAAATTAAAATGACAAGTTTGTCACAAATGTGTTGAATGTTCACCTTCCTTGACCTAGCTTTAATTGGATGAATAGGAGAGCACATATTTGGGGATTCAAGGACTTTAACTTGACTTTGACCCATTCATATGTTTATATGCATTGAGTAATTTTCAAGGTATGGAGAAAAAGTGCAATTTCTGTATTGAATAGTAAATTGTTACCATTTTCATCTGGCCTTTGACCCTAAAATTCATAAGATAATCACTGTCAGGCAGAACATGCATAAATATGTAGTAAGTTTCAAAATAGCTTGAGCCACTTCCGAGATATGGAGGAAAAAATTATTTCAGCACTTTCACTTGATCTTTGACCTTTTGACCTTTGAGGCAAAAAGAAAAAAGAAAAAAAAAGAAACTTTCCAGAGAATCTCTATTAGGTTATACGTGCATACACCAAGTGTAAAAGAAAAATAATCCTGTTGGCATTGCATAAATATAAGGGAAATAGTAAAATTTTGAAGTGTTGCCCTTGACCTTTGACCCCTGACCTTTGACCCATGAACCCTAAATTCTCTAGATAATCACTGCCAGTCAGTACATGTATATTTACTATGTTCCATGAAGATACCTTAAACAATTTCCAAGTACCTTTTGACCTTTGACCTCATGACCCCAAACTTTCACCAGAGAATCTTAATTGGGTAATACATGTATACACTAAGTTTCAAGAAAATATCTTAAAGCATTGCATAGATATGGTGGAAATAGTGAAATTTTATGTATTTGACCTTTACCTTTGACCTTTGACCTTGAGCATGTGCACCCAAAAGTTGTTAGGCAAAACTTCACCCCCTAATATACATACATGCCAAGTTTCATTAGGATACCTCAAAAAGTTTTTTTTAGTTACTGTCTCGCGGAGCGAAGCGGTTTTGATTCTGGTTAGGAAAATTTGCGTTTGAGTTTGCCTCATTTGTGATTTGAGGACACCATAGACGACATGCGCAGTGAGTGAAAGTTGTCATTTGTCATGTTTCGCGCAGTTTCTAACTGTGCCATTCACTTAGTTAGCAGCTGACGGTATCAACGTGAAGACTGGTCGCGTTATTGGATGCGAATGCTGACTCGTCCGTTTCTGCAGAAGACTCATGCAAGTCAAGTTTAGTCCCGCTACAGGAGTAAGTAAATACCGGAAAATGTGAAATGAACATTAAAAACTGAAAGAAAGCAAATAAGAGTATGCTTGAGCGAACTTATGAACTCATTTGAACTCATTTACAGTGTTGAATTTGTTGCATGCGTACTGGTGAGTTGCAACGTGGTACGTACATGGTTACACAGGTATTGCACGTGAACAGTAGTGCATGTTCATGTAATGCACGTTCATGTCAAGGCATGTAATGCCAGGAATTATGAACTATGTATAATGTCATTTCATCAACCTGACGTGGTGGTTGTGTGAAGATGCAGTTGTGACAGAAATTGACATTAAGACAGATTTAGTGTTATATACAATGTGTGTAAATGTCGATAATGTTCAAAGAGACAAAGTTGTTGGTGAATAGAGTTGATAGTGGGAAAAGGTCACCACACGTTAATGCAATGGGTTCTTTGTGTATGATTTATCGACATGCATCAGTGTGGGTGTTTGTATTGCAAGACAAATTGCAAGGTAATTACAGAACTGTGTTTAATGACAGCAGTTCGTACAGTGTTTGTAGCGCCTAAAGTGGAATCTAAAGTGTAAGAATCTACTCAATGGTGCGCTGTAAGGTTTAATTTGCATTTCTGGAGTGGAACTAGGATCCATGGTATGGAGGTAACAATGTTGAGTGTACAATATAGTGCTAAGCGAATACAGAAATGCAGGTTGTAGATTTGTTTAAGGTGTTACATTGAGTACGGTATATTCAGCATCAATTACCGAGCTCAAAGTGAGATTATGAGTGTCTACAGTACAATCAGAGTGTATTGTAGATGCAAGTGATGTTTGACATACACTGTAACATGTAAGAATAAGTACAGGTGGTTTGACTTGCACATACAGCAGTATGTAAGTTCTGTTTCATATCCATATGATTTGTGACTGCAAGTGTATGAAGCAAAGTCACTGAGAGTTAAAGGGGTGACAACACATGTTGTATTTGTACAAAATTACATGTTTGTGCAGAAGTACAAATTAGACAGGATATGCACAATACGGCTAAGTACAGTGCAAGAGTGCCAAATAAAGTGCTCAGATTAATCTGCATGTGTACACAGTAAATGAGCACAATGAGTCAGTGTATTACATATTATACAAAGCTGTTCTTTCAATAAGACAGAAAGAATCTGTAATTTTGGCATACAAGTGTAGTAGCAAACTCCCACATACAGCAAGCATACATCTAGCATACAAGTGTATAGTAGCAAACTCCAAGCATTCAATGTGCATGTTCAATTGATACTCCCTGCGTAACAGGAACATGACGATTTATTGGTCACTTTAATATGTGACAGAGATATAAATCCAGGTGTTGTGTATAATACAATATACATGTGTACTATGAAGGTAATAAGATACACAGACAACAAGAGAAGTCTTTGAGTCTATATGCATGTTAGGCAATGCAAGGATTTAATCATATACAAGTATATAATGTACAAGACGTGCATGAATAATGTACATGTGGTTTAGAAGTCCAAGTTCAGTGTACAAGGTATGCATGAGTATTACATGTGATTCACATGTCCAAGTTATTGCATGTATTAGCAACAAGGTGCTAATATTTGTTTGTTTACGGTTTTGATCTATTCACAGATCGAATAAACAAGCTTCACGGCTTAACTATCTCAATCCACGGCTGGGCTAAACTCGGGTTCCATTCTTCGACTATTCAGTTACGCTGTCCACAAAATTCATTACGGACGGACGGAAGGACGGACGGACGGACAACCCGAAAACATAATGCCTCCGGCACCACTTCGTGGCAGAGAACACATTCTCAAGGCTTTCCTGTTTTCTGTGTTGTATCAATTCACAAATGATTTTCTTTTTCTTTCTCAGTACTTGGTAATGATAATCCATACACTTGGATATAACATAAAGACTGCTCATAGGTTTGATTGCTTAGTATATAACTTAATATAATGTACCTATGTTTTCTTTGTCTTTCAAGTGTATGGTTGTAACAAGGAGCTGGTTATAATAAGGTAACATCGGTAGTCCCAAGGACCTTGTTATAACACGGTTTCACTGTAATTAGTGTTGGTACAGCCATGGCTGTGGTGAGCTATTTGAGGTGTTCATTCAATTGTTAGATAGTGATATCCATAAAATTACAAATGCGCAATTTTATCTTACCAAGCCGAGCAAGAAAAATGAGCGGCACAAAGATTTACATTTCATTTCACAGTACGTTGGCCTGTTTAAGTCCTGCTTTTGTTTTTACTTTATGTTGTCATATTCACCACAGGCTTCTTCACAGGTGAGCATGTTTTTCTATTGCAGATGAGCCTTTCGCAATGCTTCTTTGTTGTTTTCATCTCAACAGACTGCAATGCTCAGTGGTTCCTTCTGTCATTGCCTTTCCTGTTGCCCTTGCCAATTCTTTGTTTGCTGTTTGCTTTTCTCTTTAATGGCAAGGCAACCGGACTAGCGGCTGATATGACATGGATGAATGTGACCCCTGTCTGCCAGACAGAACAGTCGTGCGGCTTGACACAGCACCATTGCCCACTGATTTCTTCTTTCTAAATGTACAACAATGTTACACATTTTTCAAAGGTTACATGGCTCAGCTCATTGCCCATGCTGACCTTTGAGAGAGATGAACAATCAGGGGTAGCTGAAATTCTTGTCATTGGTCCTAGCAGGCCACTACACAATTGAAAAAAAAAAATCAACTTGTGATTGTACCCTTCTGTCGATGATCTGTTGGAGCATTTATAGATCATGACATATGTCAATGTTATATTATGACCCTCTCTCAAGGACTCTATAGGGGATTGTTACGCACATGGCTCATTCACTATTTAGCCCAGGCATTTCACTTGCAAACATTAAACAAACTTGGGGCTTTTTAGACCTATTATGTTCAGGTTCTTTTCCTAGTAGTATGATTTTTTTTTTTAAAGTTTAATTAAAAATCAATCCTAGAATTCTATTACATAACACTCGTACAAGTATTCAGAGGGTTAGCATATTCCACGTGTTCAGGCAGTGCATCACACAAAGGAAATTCAAAGTAGTTAAGATTCCAGTGTGTGGAGTGTGAGGTGTTCACGGCTATAAAGGAGTGGGTTTGTAAGGAGTGTTCATCTTTTTCATGTGTGACCGGCAGTGTAACAGGAATGTCGAGCGATGAGCAGCAACCCAGTAAGGAAGGCGTAGAGACCCAACTAACATCTCAGGCCGCGGAGATTAGGCGGCTCTCGGAGATAGTTTCTCGCCTAGCAGAGTCCGGCTCTGTCCAAGGCCAGCAGCATGGCCACGAACCGAACACGCGGTATCCAACATCTTCTCCCGGCCGGGACCACGAGGCTGACGACGATCTCTTGAGTATCATCGCAGGGAGTGATTTTATCTCCCAGTCGGAGGCGCCCACGGGTCAGATGTATGACCCACTAGCCACTCTAGCTTCCAACCCCGGAGGAGGGGTCGATGTTTGGGAGGCGGACGTGGATACAATTTATGAGGAGGGCAACAAGGTATCTCCGCCAGTATATGACGGTTTAGCGGATCGAGTCACCAAGGCAGTAACTCTACCCCCTCAGAAAGACGCTATACAGAAGATACAAGAAAAATACAAGCCTCCGGCCAACACCGCGGCAGCCTGTGTGCCGCGCATAGGCCACGAGATCTGGAACTCCCTTCCCCCAAGGGCAAGGGCCACTGATGCCCAGTCGCAAAAGTTACAACTCAATATCATAAAAGCTCTGCTTCCATTTGTGGAAATGTTAGCATATCTCAAAGAATTCGGGAAAGGCAAAAAGACCGTGGACATCGAGAAACTACAGTGGCTGGCCGTCGATGGCCTTTACGCTAGCCAGCTATGCCAGCTACCAGACCAATATGAAACGTCGGGAGGACATCAAACAACACCTCAATCCCCGTTACCAGGGCCTGTGTGCAAAGACTGTGCCAATTACGGACTCCCTGTTTGGGAGCAATCTGCCCACGACGTTAAAAAACGTCTCAGAAACTTTCGACGTGGGTCGCAAGGTAGCGCCTGGCAAGCCGATTTCCGATAGCAACGCCGTCACAAAGACGGCGGCCCCTATCAACGTGAAGCCGCGTGGCGAAGGGATGTTTTTCGACGACCCAGGCCTCCAGCGACCGTTTCCCAGCCGCCACCAGCTGGTCGCCAGGCCCCAGCCTACCGTCGACCCTTCACCAGTCCCTATAGGGCCTCGTACACCCCAGCCAAGCCTGACGCAAAAAACTAAGAGCGAGTTAATTCCCCAAGCCGGGAGACTCAAGTTTTTTGTGGATAATTGGTCTCATGGATTTTAAAGACCTAATAAAATGCTTGCAAAATTTTTTAATATGCAAAAGAAATGTAAAATATATGTCACGATTATCAATGTAAATATGCTGTCAGTGTCGTTCCGGTTTTTATCGCTTCTAGAAACTCCCCCAAATATCACATTTTTGGAGGACCCCGTTGCAGCTTTTGCGAAAAAGATAGTCACGTGACCAACACCCCTGAACCGATTGATGACGTATAAGCACGGAGTTGTGCTCAGTTAGCAGACGCCGCTCAGCACAAGCACTCAGATTACTAGCTTGGTACACGCGCGTACATGATAGCTAGCCGGCCAGGCCCGGGCCCGCGGGATGTGCGCTCCCGGTCGACACACTGACTGTCGACATGTACGCATTACCACGTACATTATCACTAAGTTAGCTTGCACAGATACCTGGTACCTCGAGCATAATGTCTTCCCCTATATGGGTAAACTTCGACATTGATGATGATGATGAAGACTGCAGCTCTGACGATAGCGGAGAGGAAGAGGAGGCACATGAAGTTGAAGGGGAAGATGGGGAGGGAGAGGCAGCCGATGAACCAGAACGTTATCGTGGGGCTGCACCTTACCGATATGAACCAGCTGCATCTCCCCCGCTGCCAGTGCAAGAGCGTATGAACATGGCACCAAGCCCGAGAATAGACCTCACGGAAACGATCGCCTGGGAAATACAGAGTGGTATGTCTGGTATGCCCCCATATAGTTTAACGTTAGAAAGGATACACTGTATTCTACATGATTGACATTGTAAGTTGTAACTGTCTAGTAAGTAGATTAGAAGAACAGGCCCAGCTCGCTCACAAAGTGAGCGGCTACTCCGGCCGCAGCAAGCAAGCGGGAGCGTCCCGGCCGTGGCCTGGCCTGTCGGCCGGCGCTTACAAGTTAAACTACCAGTAGTAGTCTAGTAGTAGATCTAGTAGCAGTCTACTAGTAGTTATAGTAGTCTACTAGTAGTAGTAGTCTACTAGTAGTAGTACTATTACCACTACGGCACTAGGTCTAGTAGACTAGTAAGTAGTAATAGCAGAATCTTTGGTAGTAGTACAGAGGCTACACTCTAACGCCTAATGGTTAGGGGGATATGTTGTTACAGGGTGGGTCGTGGCTAAAAAAAAAGGAAAAAAAAAGGCCTAACCAGTTTCCCATAGTCAGTTTCTGCAATATGATCAGTAATTTAGATGCGTCATTTTCTAAGAAAAACGATACCAAGAATGATCGTCAATTTTGGTCGAGTAGTTTTTGTTTTATGCTAAAAATCATACTGTGGAAGGAAGCCCAAACGCCGTGCTTATCTACCGATGAATGCCACGGTGGGGCTGGATTCACGAGTAGGTCTAGGCCTATACAAAAGCAGGCGAGTCGCCGTAGTACAGACACGCAGTGGTGGTGGGGCTATCGTGAAATAGGCCCCACCGCAGTCACGCGTGCACTGTACCCGTGTGTTTATAGCAAGCAAGGGTAGGTCCTCCTAGGGTTTAGGGTTAGGTAGGGTTGTATTTATGGTTAAATTGGCCGTTAAATTAGTCGAGCCGAGGGCCATATTATGAAGTCATTTCGCCGCATTCACGAGTATTCACTGTGGAAGGCAGCCCCACCGCCATGCTTACCTGCCGAGATGAACGCCACATGGTGGGGCTGAAACAGGCGAGTCGCCGTAGTATTACTATTACTGCAGACACGCAGTGGTGGGGCCTATTTCACGAGTTCGCCGAAAATAATGGATATCCAAGCGTACCACAGTTGTAATCTGTATTATTGGCATTATTAAATCCGATACAGTTCATTAAATATTCTTTTGTCTAAAGGCTTAGCCAATGACAATAGTGCAGCGCAGCACCTGCTATGCGCTCGCTAGCTCGCTCCCCCGCCAGCGCTAGCCAGTGCAGCCGCCGGCCGCGCGCCGGCTGTCGCTGCGCTGCGCTAGCATAGCCTTGCCAGCTCGCTGGCTACGGCTAGACTGGTCGTGAACGACTCCGTTCTTAGACGTCATCACAATTTAGAAGTGATAGTGCGCCGCATGCGGTGAAAGTATAGCAAGTTTTCCAAAACCGAGGAAATTGTATCCATTATGTTAACAAATATAGAACAAAATTCAGAACAGTAAAAAAACCCGCACAACCATAGAATTACTTAGAATTTAACATTTAATATTATTACATCATTGAGAAAAAAATGCCTAAACCATTTTATTAGGTCTTTAAGTGCTATTTCAGGTTACAAAATTGACTTTGTAAGAACGCCCAGTCAATGCCACATAATATACCGCTTTGTGCGGACGAAAAGAAAGCTGTTTCAACAGAGATTAAAGTGAAAACAAAGTTCTGGTAAGGGCCTGAGAACCCGTCTGGCACCATTTCATATTTGCTTGCAATACAAGTGTATATCGAAAGAGTTTACAAAGAAACTTACCTGGCTGACGCGGTTTGCCGGAATGATGAGTCGTTTTGGAGTATTTTGAGAAAAATAATAAAAGTCGTTAGACCGACTTTTATTCCGGAAGCCTCCAGACTAGCTCGGTATCAGGGAAAACTCGACCCTATTTCAGACAATTTACACACAGTTCGTGATCGCCATGTTCATCAGTAGTCTATACTACGGGTACCGAACGAGGCCTTGATGAGCAGACAGGAAAGTGCGTCCTAATCCTGTACAAAACAAACGCGCGGTCTTTTAAGTTTTTGTTGTTGTTTATCAAGTGTCTTTGATTGTTTTTAGAGGTGTTTGAGAGGCGCACACTAATTTTGCATGCGCGCCAAAGAGGTTTTTGATGCGCGCGTTGTAACAACTCGGACCATTAGTGCGAGTAGCCAGAACGCTACAATGTAGTTTATACAGGCCGCTCCCATATGCATAGTACAACGCTGTACAATTCAGAGGGACAATCAATACAACTCATCCCACCGTCAAGCAAAGCGAGGCCGAGTTATCCCCGAGTCCGAGTCTAGCCTGACCCCGTTCGGTTAAGTTCTGAGACTGAACATTTTTGGTTAATATTTCCCATTTTCGTCGTTACCCATCGAATATCTTGTTATTACAGCGCTATTACGCACATTTCCTAGGCATACGTTCACATTTTGGAGCAAAATTTGACAACTTTTGCAGGCGTACCAGAACTTTCTTTGGGCTTTAATACGCTTCTGGAAAAAAATGCAATAGTAGAAAGTCGAAGAGAAGACTGCAAATTTGTTTCCACTATCTTCACAATTCAGAAGAAAACGGGAGATTTGAGACCAGTTATTACTCTCAAAAACTTGAACGTTTTTGTAAAATATGACCATTTTAAAATGAAAAATATTATGTTTGTTAAAGATTTGGTTCAGCATAATGATTTCCTAACTTCTCTTGATTTAAAGGACGCATATTTTTCGGTCCCAATTCATCCTGAGCACTGGGGATATGTATCCTTTTTCTGGGAAGGAAAATTTTATTCCTTCTAATGTCTTCCATTTGGTCTCAGTTCGGCGCCCCGTGTTTTACCAAAATAATGAAACCTGTGATTGCTGCGATTCGCAGCAGAGGAATTAGAATTATCATTTACCTTGGACAATATTTTAATTCTTGCTCACTCACGTTGAGAAAGCATGGAGCACACAAACTATGTTTTTCATCTTTTGTCTAATTTAGGTTTTATTGTAAACCGTGAAAAGTCGGTCATGACGCCGACGAATTCGGCACTCTTTCTCGGGTTCCAAATCGATACCCGCAAAATGTCTTTTCAGTTGCCAACAGAAAAAGTCCCAAAAATTCAATCCAAGGGTGACGAATTACTAAAATCCAATCGAGTTTCAATTCACGACCTTGCCAGCTTCATTGGTTCAATTATTTCTTCGTTTTTAGCGTTTCCCTACAGGAAAATGCATTTCAGACCCCTCTGCCCCGCTGTTCATCCGATACCAAAAATGAGGCTAGCCGAATGGACTATCTCAGCAGATGCTGGGATGCAGCAGGTTTTTCGAGAGAAGCTTCCCATCTCCTCGCTCTCTCCTGGCGCAGCAGGACTAATAAGCAATACGATTCAGCCTGGAAACAGTGGACTGATTGGTGTTATAAACAAAAGACCAATCCACTCGCGCCTACTTTAGCTGACATTGTTAATTTCCTTGCCTTTGAACATTCCCAAGGCAAGTCTTACTCTACAATTCATTCTTACAGATCTGCTTTATCATCTGCAATTCCACGAATTAATGGTCAGCCAATAGGCCAACATCCTGATGTTGTTCGATTAATGAAAGGCATTTTCAATCAAAATCCACCCAAACCGAAATACTGTGGCACATGGGACGTTTCTATTGTTCTAAACTATATCGCTGGTTTACCAGATGATAAAGATTTGTCCCTGTTACAATTGAGTAAGAAATTAGTGTCTTTGATGGCGCTCGTTTCCGCCAGAGGTCACAAACTTTGTCTCATCTCGATATTTCTTCATGTTCCACTTCTGAAGATCACGCTACTTTTTACATGACAAATTTGTTAAAAACTACTTTGGTTAAGAATACTCTGAAAAGTCAATCAGTCAAGTTTTCGTCATACACTCCGAACAATAAAATGTGTGTGATAAGAACCCTCAATGAGTACATTAAACGTACCGCCCCTCTCCGTGAACATAATAATGAGACTAGGCTTTTTGTTTCCAGCAGGAAGCCACACACTCGAGTGACCACCTGTATTTTGGCACGTTGGATGAAAGATATCCTAAAACTGTCAGGAATAGATACCTCAGTATTTCAAGCACATAGTTTTCGAAGCGCATCAGTCTCATCCGCCTATGCTCACGGGGCGAACCTAAAGGATATAATGTCAATTGCTAATTGGTCTCGCGTGACTACATTCAGAGATTTTTATCATAAACCAATTGTTGACAATTCTTATCATTCGGCTGTCCTTAATTCTACTGCGTAATTCTCGGTGATGACGACCGTCTCTAGCGGTCCGACTGTTAAGAGGAGAAGGTAGTAGAAGGATGGCAGTCATGGTTTTTCTGGCGGCAAAATATCCACTTTTTTTAGAACCGCCAGTATTAAAAATGATTTTAAAGAGAAAGTACTCCTTTGTATTCTAGATTATATAATGATAACTGCCTTTGTATTGTTTGGGATAATGTTGAGTCAAAAGACTACAAGGGACAAAACGTCCTGCATCTTTGTAATAAAGTCAGGTATACTAATCAGACAGCTGGCGTGTCTTGCGTCTGTGTTATGACGTCTTATCCATTCACATCAACTTCTGCCAATCGCTTCGAACATGCTAACCCTCTGAATACTTGTACGAGTGTTATGCAATAGAATTCTTAAATTATGCAAATAATATTATGAAGTGTAATTGGAATTCTATTAATAATAACGAAGTACAAGTATAAGAGGGTCCCACCCGTTTTCAATTCCTTCACCCATCCGCGTGTTTCACAGAAGTTGACGTGCCTTGTGTGCCTGGTATCAATGATTGATTGTGCTGTGCCTATTGTACTGCTTGTGGTGGATGCATCCGCATGTGCAGGAATGAATCTGTATACAGCCTTTTTACTTTTAATATTCAACACGATCACTGCCATATTCAAATCTCAAAATCCACAAACATCTTGTCTGTCTTTAAATAAAGATATTCATGCTTTGAACATCTTCTTTAATTTAAGGAGTACCTTATATCTGCCTGGGAAGAATAAGTCAGTAACCGTGTAGTCTACTGGTACATTTACACTGTATCTTTGAAAGATGAACACTCCTTACAAACCCACTCCTTTATAGCTGTGAACACCTCACACTCCACACACTGGAATCTTAACTACTTTGAATTTCCTTTGTGTGATGCACTGCCTGAACATGTGGAATATGCTAACCCTCTTCTACTTGTACTTCGTTATTATTAATAGAATTCCAATTATACTTCATGATATTATTTGCATAATTTAAGAATTTTCACACAGAGGACAGAATGTGCAAATGTTAAAATGGTATGCTGGATGCCTAAAAGAACATTCATGAAAATCTAATGTGATCCTCTCATTCCTCATACCTGGTAGTATCAAGATATTTTTTCCACTTGTGAAACTAGAATAACTCAGAGTTCTTTCTGAATCAGAATACCTCTGTATGTCAATAGCATATTGTTGGCCAATATCCTCCTGGATCTTTGCATGCTCCATTTTGGCTCTTTCCTCTAGTGCAACTGTCTTGTGCTTCCTTTGACTCAGAGCCATGATCCTTATCACTGAAATTCCTGGCGAATAAACAAACAAACAAAAAAAAAACTTCAGGAAAGTACTGTAATGTAACTGTCACTAATGCAATTAGGTATGAATCACCCACTGTATAAACTCAACTACAGAATCAATAATACAATGCAAGTCTCTATGGGAACCCTGCTTATAAATCTGAAAAAAACAACAACCTTAAATTCAGGAAACAACAGCTCAACATGTTTTATTTGTGAAAACAAAACTACATTTCCATGGTTACTTATATTGTACTTTGAAACACTGACATTGATACAAAAAAGATCCCACACATAGGCCTATGTATAACCATGGAATGCATTTTGCCCTTTTTTTTTGGGGGGGGGGGGGGGGGGGTATTAAAAGAGAAAAATGGCTTACTGAGTCCCCATTGCCCTGTATGCCAAACATCGACCCTTCACAATAGGAAATATGAGAGGAAGCTCCATTAACTACTACCGTGTTCACAAGCTTGACACTTTAATATCCAACAAAATCTGGACAAACCGGGTCACTTTCCCAACACTTGTACTGTGGGAAAGCCTTCAACCCCTTGAACCATACTCATGTCATTGAAAAGCTCTTCCATTTAGGTGCTGATGTCTCCATCATACCAACTGTGTGCTGTTTCTTGACAGGTAGAATCAAACTGTCCGCTACCTATGGCAGAATTCAGGTCCCCTCAACATAACATGTGGGGTACTATATGGAAAAAGAACTTGGCCTAGTCTTTATTTCTTGTTTTTGTTGATGATTTGGCCCATACTAAAAACCTCTGTTGGAAGTATGTGGATGATCACAGTTTGGTTGAAGTGCTGCACAGGTCACAAAAGAGCTGTTTTGCTAAAGGAAATGATAAAATTCTGGAGTGGTTTTTTTTTTTTAAGTCGTCTTCTCCTTCTCTGGTCCACTTAGCTCCTTCCGGCCCTTGTCAGAGTGTAAGATTTGAAGCAAAAGCCTAATACCCTTTCCTCAAGAGACATGAAGACCATGATCTATGAGTAACGCACTTTGCATGCATCCTACGATATATGCAGTTAGTTGTGAATACGACAATTGCAACTTGAAGATTGTCCAAGTGCCTTGTTAATAGACAAAGTTTCTTAAAAGTTCGGCTTAGATGTCTAAACACTCAGTAGAATTGTATATTTTGATAGCAAACAGTACAAAATTTTTTTTCTAAAAGAATCCCAACCAGGGGTGGATCCAGGAATTCCGTATGGGGGGGGGGGGGGGATGCATCCGGTGGGCCCTCTTTAATTTTTTTTCCTTTTTTATTTCTTATAGTTAAAATCAAAACAAAACAAAACAAATTAATAATTAATTAAAAATTAATATGTTTTCAGTAAATCCTTAATTCAAATTTGGACTATTTAAGTTGAGCTGTGTGTGGACGTGGCTCGCATAGTGTACATGTCGCTTACACACAAAAAAATAAAATATCCGGTACGAACAGATTATTGCGTACATACAGAATAATTCATTGCGCACGTAAGGACTATTATTTTATACATACAGAATAATTTCATGCGTTCGCACGAAATAATATCTGGTACGTATTGTATTTTGTTCTTTTTTGGGGGGGTTCGCAAAAATGGCATGTTTGGGGCTTTGTTATAGATAGGCTTCCATTTCCAGCTCCTCGAGCACACACCCCCAGGTCCCCCCCCCTTTTTGTTTTTGTTTTTTGTTAAAACAGACGTATAAAAGGAAAAAACATGAAAGGGGGCATGGGCAACCCTCCCTCCCCCCTTAATTTTTAAAGAAACCATCTTTGTCGCCCCTGGAAAGAGTTCCGTATGTACCACCCCCCCCCCTGCTAAAATTGCATTGTAACAGCTCTAGGTTAACATTCTAAAAAAGGGCAATGTTTTGATGGGGGGTGAGTAAAAAATGGGGTGTGTGGTATTTTGGGAAGAAAATTAAAAAAGATTAAAGAAATTAATAAATGGCAATAAATTTCTCAGCTCTTCTTCTAATCTCTCTCCTCACTCTTCTTCTCTACTCTTTCCCATCTCTCTCTCCCCTTCCACGCTCTCCGTGACTGCATGCTCGATTTCTTACATCTTGTCTGCTGAGGGAGAGAAACATATTCAATTTTAGCACAAGCAAACTGCAGTAAATGTGAGGTTTGAACCTGTTATCTTACGTATTGGAATCTGACACCCTCACAGTGTTGCTGTGCAATGAGTTGCTGACCATGGGAACTTTTATCAACCGTATAGGGCTCACACCTATAAATATAATGGAATGTCCCAGACCCCTTCACAACAAGGAAAAGTAGAAATTACGCGGTGCGTAATATATTTCCCAGCCGGAAGTAGCATTTAGTAGCAAAATGTACAATATAGGTAAAAAATCAAGGTCAAAGAAGTCAAAGGTCAAAATTCTGTGTAGAAGTTTTGAAGCCCTCACCTAGTGCCATCCCATAAAGCAAACGGAAGTGAAATCAGGTTAGAAATGGCGAAGGAGTAGCATTTTGTAGCAAACAGAATCGAACTTGCATGTTTCTGTCATATCAATGTGACTAACAAAAGACATGGCGAGGGAACTTGCAAGTTATGCTGAGTCGAGGGGAAGGTGCATTCCAATGTCTTTTGTTGAACATTTCAGCACTTTAGCAATGATTGACAGATGATGTCATCTCAAGAATATGAATATTGATTGGTTTGGAAGGATTTTTTGTGGGCGTTCCCAAGTAAACTGAAGAAAAATAGAAGAAAAAATCATTAAAAATATATGGAATGTTTCTAGATATTCGTTTCACCGCAAAAGTGATGTTGAGGGTATTATAAATCAACACAGATCAACATGCATTTGGATTTCAGGGCCCCTTTAATTACATCCTCAGAATACCGAGTCGTAATTAACTCTGTGATTAAGTCCTCTCAGAGGTGCACGCGCATTGATACGTGCAAACGCGTAGGTCCTTCCCGCCAAAACGCTTGTTGCTATGGTAGTTAATATACCCCCTACTTAATCATGCTCTCAGAATACCAATTCGGTAATTAAGTGATAATCAGACACTTAATTAGCTCTCAGAATACGGCCCCTGGTCAAATTTTGGTAGAGCTGTGAATAATTTAGATTACCAGTAGTGACTGCGTGAAAGGTGAACTTGCGATACTCAGGTGAGCGCTAGACCCGCGGGTCTCTTGTTACGAAGTGATACCATCATCCAATCAAAATAGTTTACAATTATGAAAGTACATTTACCAAGCTACAAAATACTGAAAACTGGGTGAAAATCGGCAAAGGATAAGTGAGATACGCTCGAGTAAACTTGAAATTTGATGACGTCATTTTGAAAATTTACTTTTTTTATTCTATTAAAGATAATATAAAGTTTTGGTATTACCTCAAAAGTTTCCCTGAATTTCCTTGTCTCTGTGTTTCAGGTTAAAGTACCTTTCATATAACTAACACTGTGAGACTTACTCGCCCCAAAGTGCTCTCATGTCTTAGTAATCATGCAATAATGGTTTCATACCAGAGCCGCCGCCGTACGGCTGCGAGGTAGTACACGTATTGTACGAAACCATTATTGCATGGTAACTGCGACCAGCAGCGTGCAGCCCCATACGCATACTGAGTAGCTAACTGCGACCAGCAGCCCCATACGCATAGCTAAATGGGGCTTCGCATTGTAGCTTACAGGATCATGACAGATTTAGTATCGCGGGTAAATATCAACTTAAAATCCAACAAATTCTTCAATTTGAAGACTAACCAATTAAGTTGAAGTCTTGAAAACAGGCTTCGAACAACGTTTGGTCCCTTTCTGTTCGAATTGATGACTGAATGTGACTCGGTCGAGAGGACCTTGGGAGAGCTACAATGAATTGACGGCCAGCGCATGCCCACACAAACATCTTATCCGTTCGTGGATTTGAAATTTGTTCGCATGTGATGTGTGCGTATGCGCTGGCCGTAGTAATCAGTGTATGTAGCTCTCCCAAGGTCCTCTCGACAGTCACATTCAGTCATCAATTCGAACAGAAAGGGACTATTGGCAGAACCAAACGTTGCCCAAAGCCTGTTTTCAAGACTTCAACTTAATTGGTAAGTCTTCAAATTGAAGAATTTTTTGGATTTTAAGTTGATATTTACCCGCGATACTAAATCTGTCATGATCCTGAATGCTACAATGCGAAGCCCCACTACGCTATGCGTATGGGGCTGCTGGTCGCTATGCGTATGGGGCTGCTGGTCGCAGTTAATTGCATGATTACTAAGAAATGAGAGCACTTTGGGGCGAGTAAGTCTCACAGTATTAGTTATTTGAAAGGTACTTTAACCTGAAACACGGAAATTCAGGGAAACTTTTGAGGTACCAAAACTCTTTATTATCTTTAAGAAATTTGATATTAATCATTTTTTCAGCATCGCCAACCCATGAAATGACATATGTACAACCCATCAGCTTTCAGAATATGTAAAGAAAATGGGGGATCACTGTCCATCCTGATGAGTAAAATCGGATTTAAAATTGGCAGTTTTTTGGCATAGTTGCACTGTATATCGCCATTGACACGCGCGCAGAATTTCAACTTTGACGGGCCCGTATGACGTCATATTGAGTCGGATTGACTTGAAACTTGGTAGAATTATTCCTTGACATGTAAGACATCTGATCCATGTGAAAAAACGGGGAATTTATACTGCATTCGAGCTGCCCGCGCGTATATATGCGCGAGCGCGTATGCGTCCATAAATTTTTTTTGAAATGCTCTAAATTACCTGAAACGTGTCCAAAACAATTTTGAGCTCGATTGGAGCATGTTAAAATTTCAACTATGAACGTGATTAAATTTTATGAAATATATCAATAGAGCTTGACTTGAACTATATACAGTATGTAAATTTCATTGAAAAATTCCATTCCATTAATGAGATATGAATGTAAACGTGATTTCAGATAATGACGTCATAATGACGTCACGGTTTACTGATCACATTGATACACTAGATCTGTCGTCCTTAGGACGTGATATGGTAGAAGTTTGAAAGTGATACAAAGTGTAGGTGGAGGACTTTTTGGGTTAACCTCTGCACAAGAATTGAGGAGAAAGAAATTGTAAAGAAGAAAGAATCAGTAGAAGTACAATAGGTGATCCGAGAGGATATTCGGATCACCTAGTAAAAACAAAAAATGGTGCGTTCATCGTTATAATCATGATAATCTCGCCCCAGTGCAGTGCCAGTGCAGTGGCGTGGGTGCTGTACAGTACTTTACATCTAGATCTATACTATTTTTCTACTAGCTCTAAATGCCTCTATACAATATGTTATTAATGTAGACTAGCCATGTTTTAAGATTCTGTGCCCTGTTGAATGTTACCTGGGGGATGTCGAATCTTACCTGACTGAATTACTTTAGCCGGAGAACGCTCGGATAGCCTCCAAGAGTCTGTTAACACGAGAACACGGGCCGTGACAATCAACAAGCACCGCACTTCCTAGGTTGTATGTGAGTTATACTACGAACATTCCATGTTGCGTTGGTGGATAATTCGCTCCAAATCAAACTGGCTAGATGCAGCATGAATTTGCTTGTGTGGGATTAACTATACACAGCCCAGTCGCTGTACATGGTGTTTTCGCATAGCGTAACAGTGTCTGGTCTACTTACACAGCCCAGAATTAATACCGGCGTCTGGTCGGGCTAGTGTGGGATCGATGGGGCGTGCAGCGACCGCGTGCGCGGTCAGCGGCGACTGTAGCTAGCGTATCACGGTTCACGCAAATAACAGGCGATCCGTTGATCAGTGTTGATTACTACGTGTACGTATTCCAAGTACATTTGCACGTTATAATAACCAAAACACACTACGCTCTTTGGTTACAACGCTGATAGAACTCTGTCCTGCAATTCGCAGACAATACCAGTCTACCAGTCAGTATACAGACGACCGTCGTGGGCGTCCGTCGTGGGCGTCCGTCCCATGAGTATGCCCATCCACCGCCGCTGTGTAGTGTTGAAGCGACTCTCATCTCTCCTAGTTCCAGAGTGATGTTATTTTGTCATAGCTCCATTACTTGCATTATTTTACAAGCATCTGATTGAAACACCAGGAAGTTTGGTTATCCCGTGAGTAGAGTGATTCTTTTTGATGTTGATTTTGAAATGAACAACATCCGATATAAAGACAGCCCTTTCTTTAGTTGCAATGAAAACCAGCATTTTTTTACACTAATGGGACTGAGGAGTGAGAAGTGTTCTAGCTACAGAACAGTATGGTATTGGTAAGGCCAGGGTACCACGTATCGGCACGGGCGCGGGTTTTGTTAGGTATCACGTATGGTTGGACCTACTAGTCTACACATCGACCACCTAATCTTTATTTGCTTGATAAGAATATTTAACTCTGAATTGAAATTCACATGAAAACTTGATCTTGACCTACGACCTCTAGCCTTGGGTCTAGTGCTCTACGTGATTGAGAAAATCCAGCACTACAAATGCTGTTGTTCCCTTTTCGATTCGAAGTCTCAGTGCAAAAATATCGCCGTCGAACTTGCGTGGCCTCGTTTCAGCTCCCCACGGTAACGCTCCTTATTGAGATCGACCGCTGTTTTTGCATTGACAATGCACGCAAACCGAGTTGTATTGAACACCATGTTGTACGAAGCTTTTTAGAAACTTCCATAGACATTACATTACGAATTGGTTAAAATATTCATTCGAAATTTTGTCCTTGACCTTGATTAAAACCATTTTAATCATGTTAATGAACAGTGAATTTTCACGTTTTCCCACACATCCTCATCAACAGTCGAAGCCAATCCATTTTTGTGTTCTCTGCGCGCAGTGGAGTGCGTACTACTAGAACTTCTAAGTGTTCTGTGCGCCAATACTACGCGGTCGGTTTCAATAAGGGCGGTCGATATGCAGGGCTGTCAACTCTCACTCATTGAGAGTGAGACTTACTCATTTTGGTCCTTTCTCACTCTAAAACTTTATTTCATTTGCATGCATTTCTATTGATCTCACTCATTTTGACTCCTAAATTTATAGCATTGGCCTATGGGAGTCCCACTCTTAACTACAGTAGTTTCCAATGTTGGCAGCCCTGGATATGTAGTAGGGTTACCATACAGCGATTGGGCTGTGTATAGAACCCCTAGTTAGGGCGGGTACCATAAGCATAAACATCGGCACCTTGCCTAGTAGCGAACGATTAAGTACGCTTGAGATTCAGCGCCATAATCTGATGGATAAGCTATGAAAATGATAATAACGAAGACACGAAAAACAGATTCATAAACTAAAAAGGACTCTCTGACTTTCCACCGTGCACCGATGATCTTGCTCTTCCCAAAGAGACTTTTCTCCTCTCCACTACTGGGGAAAAGCTCTTTGGGCTCTTCCATAGGGATCAGTGATTTCCAGCCAAGGTTAAAGGGAAGATAAACCCCAAGAACAATGTGGATTGAGTGAAAGCAGCAACATTACGGTAGTAGAAAACATCAGTGAAAGTTTGAAGAAAATCGGACAATCGATGCAAAAGTTATGAATTTTTAAAGTTTTGGTGTTGGAACCGCTGGATGAGGAGACTACTAGAGGTTATGACGTATGAGTGGACTACAATATCAAGAAAATATAAAGAAAATACTACAAAAATCCATTTTTCATGAAAATTACAAATTCCATCAACTTGATATTGATCACATATGTTAAGGGTAGCAATTATTCCCCCTGCTTTCTGAAAGCGGTTGGTCCACTACTCTTTCATAATTCTAGAAAAGTGAATTTTTGTTGAATATCCTTTATATTTTCTTTGTATTGTTGTCCACTCATACGTCATATCCTCTAGTAGTCTCCTCATCCAGCGGTTCCAACACCAAAACTTTAAAAATTCATAACTTTTGCATTGATTGTCTGATTTTTCTCAAACTTTCACTGATGTGTTCTACTAATGTTGCTGCTTTCACTCAATCCACATTGCTCTTAGGGTTTATCTTCCCTTTAATGTGTGGGTATACATGCTGAAAAATCACATGATTTCCCAATGTAGAAGCCTTTGTTACATCATAAACCTTCAGCTGCTCAGCGCGCACCTCCATCCTAGCAGAAACTAGAGCACGCACTTTAGTGCACGTTTGAAAACTTCAAAAATGTGCAGCTTGAACTCTCAAGTTCATTGACCCTACCTGTCAAAATGTCAGAAGTCCTTCATAAATTCCAAAAAAATTCTCGATCACTACCAAAATTTGATCATTTGTTACTTGTGTCATTCTCAACCTTTCTTGTAAGTTTCATCAAAATCTGTTAATATACAAATGATGCACAGGATAGAGTGCATTAGTGTAGGCGTAGTGCACTCGAGGGTATTTACAATTGTGAAACATGCACGAGGCGAAGCCGAGTGCATGTTGCACTACATTGTAAATACCCGAGAGTGAGCTACGCCTACACTAACGCCACGAAATAATCCTGTGCATCATTTGTTTTATAAAATGGGTCGAAAATTCGAAAACTAACATCATTTTTCAGCGTTTTTCACGTACCTTTGTGGGTCAAGACGTCCGAAGATGTTCGTCCCAAACTTTTACGCACGTCGCACTCGCGGAAGTCCCGCACAAACAGTATAAGTATAATGGGGGTTGGGTTATTCCGGACACCCGCATGAAAACTTACTTATTTTACATAGAATATGCACCCTTTACCTTAAAGACTTGATATAGACTCCTCATATAGGCCTACTAGACAACATACTCTGAAAACGGCGTGAGAATTAACCTGATAAATCGTTGGATTTGCTCTTCAAAGTGACTCCATGTACGCGTCCGGTCCCATAACGCTTGGTCTACTGTACTGTACAAAGTGTACGTATAAACAGTATACGTACGTACGCCACATATGTTATGCACAAGGGAAGACAGGCGCAGGCCGGCCGGCCGGCAGCCCGAACTAGAAGTTGTTTACAGGATTGACAGCGCGTACGCGTATGCATGCAATTCATCAAAGGAGCCGCCGCGCGCACAGACGATCGGCAATCTACCATAGATTACAGGCAGTGCAATAGTACTGAAGTAAAGGAAGGAGGTGTGTCTCATTTCAGCGCTTCCTATTGGCTACATTCTTGAACCCATTTTATAACTACTTTTGGAGTTATTATGGAGGAAGGGGCCGTGCTGATGAAAATGCATCGCACGCACTAAAATGGCGTTATTTTACTACGGAGATTCAGAGTCAACAGGACGGTCATGATATTTGATGCTACAGTATTTATGGCATATTTGAGGTTAAAATTGGGTGAATTTGTTTTATACTTTTGAAATAAAGAAGTTGTAGTGCAGGGTGACGATAGGTGGTACCCTCAATAATACCGGTACTTGGGCTTGGGCTGGGTGTCGCACTCCCACTTGGCCTTGGCTCTCCCTCATTTCTTGACAGAAAGATCCGTCCGTCTGCAGGAGTCTTTTATTTCTTTTACATTATCGCTCTCTTGTATAGGAGGGGATCCATGCAGCCAGACGCAGTCTCCGCGGAACATATCCCTGCCGACCAGATACAGACCAATTTTTCGGTCAACCTCATTATCAAACAATATGGAATGGCATGGAATGTACCTAAATTATTGAGTAACTGTACAGAGAGGTTTTATATGTGACCGTACACCACAAAACGAACAAAAAGTCGCACACACTGATTTTGTGTGGAGACTGAAAATAGGTGAAATGGGTCAACCTAACCCATCTTGACTTTCTCATATTTTCTGAAGGAGTAAGTCTTCTTCTACATTATGTTACAATTTGGGATCATAAAATGGGCAGGAAAGTGTGTTTTTTAGCAGTTTATCTTGAACTTTTTTTTGGTAGAATAGTGTGATTATGTGTGTTTTTGGAGTCCCCTTTTCATTTCTTAAAAACCTTGAACACACTCTTCACTTTAAACTCAAATAACTTTTGAAAGGATGATGTTACTGCTTTGAAAGTTGGCATCAATTATGAACTGAATGTGTTGATATGGCACTCTCAATTTCAGTTTAATCTGATAATCTCTTCATTGTTGTTACTCTGGTGATTTACATCCTGTTTTTTGTCCCATTCATTGCACAGCCAGCACGGCTTGGTACAGATTTAGCGCTTGAATAGACACTGCACTTCAGAGCCTATTTTCTCAGTGCACACTTTTCCTGAGCATGTGTTTTCTTTCCAATATTAAGATAGGTTAGGAGAGATTTAGTCTGCTCTTTTAGAATATGCTCTTAACTAAAATTTCATGTCTGGCGACGTACTGTGCGTTTTGTGATGCAGGGTCACGTATTGACTATTAATATGTGACGATGCACCACAAAACCAAAGTGGCTTTTATCATGGACAGAATATGTTGATAGAGCATGCTCAATTTCAGCTAACTATACACAGCCCAGTCGCTGTATGAAGTGCTTCGCACGGCGTCTGGTCAGGCTAAATTTCAGCTTACTGGAAAACAATATTTTCGCAGCATGAAATTTTTGCAAATGGGAGCCGACGGCCTTATTTGCAGAAAATGTTTGCGAGTTGCCTCTAACATTCAATGCTCAAGATCTTAATCGTGTGTTTTAATTTTGCGAAACTTGGCTCTCACAAAATTCACATAATTAAAATACATGCGAACAATCCTTGGTTTTACAGTAATCAGATAATCCTTTCATAGTTGTTGCTCCGATGGGTTACATCCCGTTTTTTGTCCCATTCATCATACAGCTAGCACATCTTGGTATTTTAAGATTAAGCACTCAAATAGACCTATAGACCTAACTATACACAGCCCTGTCGCTGTACACAAGTGTTGCACGGCGTCTGGTCAGGCTAGAATAGACCCTGTACTTCAGAGCCTCATTTCTCAGTTCACACTTTTCTGGAGTGTGTGCTTTCTTTCCAATATTTAGATAGGTTAGGAGAGTCCATTTGAGTTACACATTTTAAAGCTTAGAGTCTGCTCTTTAAGAATATGCCCTTAACTAAAAATCCATGTCTGGCAACTTTTTGTTTATTTTGTGGTGCAGGGTCACATATGTAGTGAAAATCAGAGGTATCAAGATGATAATTTCTGCAGCAATATCCCTCAAGGCTTGATGGGTTGAAGGAGTGAGTCAATAATCTGAGCACCACCACATAATAATGGAATATTTACAAGCAACTGGATGTCTGCTTTATCTAAACTTGTAATAGTCTTGGGCTGTTAAGTATAGCTGTCTCTATTACATGACTACATGTATGTTTGCTTTTGCAAAGTATTCCTTGTGGTAACAGGTTGTGCTGTATACCAAGAATGATAAAATGGCCCATATTTCATCAAAATAGTTTCCTACTGCAAGCATGTGCGCACAGTTTACACATTTTTTTGGTTATGAATAGAAATGAGCAATTCAAGTTGTTTTGTTGTTGTTGTTGTTGTTGTTGGTTTGTTTGTTTGTTGGTTTGTTGGTTTGTTGGTTTTTGTTTTTGTTTTTGTTTTTGTTCAGAGAATCTAAACTTCATTGCCGGTCCATTGAGTATCATTCATTTTCTTCCCAAGGATTGATACTTTTTGCATGATAGATTCATCTTTTAATAGCAATTTAGATTCTGAGAGTGCACAGTTGATGTGTCAATGAATTGAAATAAACATTCTTTTTTATTTTATTTTATCTTTTTTTTTAATATTGAGAAGGCCATTTTCCGCCTATGAAGTTTAGATGGTAATGTAATTTAAACAAAAATGCATGGGGGTATTTTTTCATCATTCAATGGAGTATAAGGTCAGTTCTTAAGGTCAAGTAAATGCCCAAACTGTGATGTTGTGAGAAGGCAGAGGCTTTCTAGGTGGCTGCCTGGTGGTCAAATTGCTCTTGGTTTTTTTTTTTTTTTTTTTTTTTTTTTTTTTTTTTTTTTTTTTTTTTTTGTGAAAAGACCAAATTGTACATTTCCATAAAAATGAATGTCATGTGTCTTGGGACATTGTAGAGGCACTGACATATTCTGTTGCGAAGTTTTGTTAAGAAGCTTTGTATAGATCTGTCAATTACAAATAAAATATTCACAACCTTACAATGGTATTTATGGCTTCATGATATATTTACAAGATGACATTATGTTCAATTGATGACCATTTTGTAAATATTTTAGTATTTTGTATTTCTGATTTAGTCTGAAAGCAGACATACATGCAGAGAAGAAAAGCATCATAAAAAGATGGTTACACAGACATCCATGTGGAAATATGCCGTGCAGCTTGACAAGGAATACACCTTGCGATGTAGCGTGTGTGCCTCGTGTAACTCGTCCTATGGTTGGCTTCGTCCCATCATGAAAGTTCTTGAGATCTCTGGTCATGGCCTTCCCTGGTTTGGCTTCTGTCTTCCACTCCTCTTCAGATCCTACCAAGTTCGTGATATGGATGCATTCAACCCTACTGCCAACTTAATCGTAGGTCAGTCCTTCATTGTAGCATATTACTCTTGTATGTATCACTCATCCATGTCAAATGTAGCCACAAGTCATATTTTTCAACTTTTCAGTTTACAAAATAATCAGTTCACTTTCTAAGCTTTAATAGGATGTGTGATAAATTACAAGAAATGCTCTACATCCTGAGATCATTGAAATGGAACTTTGCTCTCAATATCTCTTTTGGTTTTAGATTGCCCATCTTCCGGGATGGAAAAGGTAGCATGATTATAAACTCTTAAGCAGTGATGTGATCCATTACTTACGACTACCCCAAAACCTGGGACACGCACAGCAGAAAACTGAATTCAGGATCAAGCAACTTAACATCACAATACATAAGACTACATACTGAAGTTTGATTTTAAGAGAGGTGTTTTCCAGGGGGACCCTCTTTCGCCGGTAATATTTTTAGCATGCTTCAACCCTCTGATCGAATATTTGTCTAAGTTAAAAGAATAACACAGATATAGTTTAAAAGGTACTCGAGTGATCACTACCCCCATGATGCAGATGATTTTAACCTTATCACTAGCAACAAAAAACAACACCAAAAGATAATCGATCAGCTGCAACAGCATTGTTCTACGATGGGTCTCACTCTCAAACCATTAAAATGTTGTAGCTTATCAATATGCTATAATGCAGTGGTTCCCCGAAAGAGGTCAGCTTTTCCCTTGGTTCTGATAAAATCCGATCACTGAAAGATAAACCCCATCGGTTTCTAGGGGCCCAGATTTGTT
The DNA here is from genome assembly GCA_033980235.1 of Diadema setosum. Lineage (NCBI taxonomy): Eukaryota > Metazoa > Echinodermata > Echinoidea > Diadematoida > Diadematidae > Diadema > Diadema setosum. The sequence continues at coordinate 23,104,386 of CM067069.1, read as the reverse complement.
TCTCCGGGAAAACAAAAGATGTTCTAAAACATGTCCACAGCGAAATCGAGTCTAAACTTGAAAGAATCGACGGGGCAGAAATAAGACCAGAGTATAAGGTTGCCATATACACCCGATACTTCCAACCCTCCATCCGGTTTCTGTTAACGGTTCACTCACTCCAGAAATGTCATTGAGAAGATCGTGACCTTCTATCGAGGAAATATCTCAAAAAATGGATGGGTATCCCCTCCCGAGGAGCTAATGTAGGTCTGTTACATATACCTAACAGAATGAATATACCACAACTATCAGACATCCATCGTGAATGTCATACCCTCGCATACGCACGGTCAAGAATAAAAGGTGACAACTTAGTGAACCACACACTTGATTGTACTCTCAGGCGAGCACTACAATGGTCAAATAAACAGTCAATGATGGCTCACTGTCATGAAAGTCTGCAAAAGGCCAAAGACACCATTGATGTTGATAACAGTAAGTGGAATTCTGTAAAAAAAAAAAAAAAAGAACGATTAAGGGGGCACTTGAGGACAGGAAAAAACGTATTGAGCCACTGTTGGTGCAAGGTCAATTTGTAAAGCTCCTGGCCCTTTCTGACGAAAATCTCACCTGGAAATCAATTATGTACAACTTGCCGCAAAGGGTACTAAGTTTTGGAACAAATGCATGTATTGACTCCTTACCTTCATATGCAAATCTTTATAGGTGGGGGGAAAGGTTAACGAACAAATGCGTATCTTGTCCTTATACAACCGGCACTCTCCACCATATTTTGTCAAATTGCCCGGCATTTTTGGAAAGGTACGAATGGAGACACAACAACATATTGCAATACCGGTATATTTACCGTACGATCAAAGAGTCTCTTCCCCCTGGCCATGTCATATACGCTGATCTAGATGGGTGCAAAGTGGCAGGCAGAATGATTCCGCCCCACGTAGTTACAACTAGAGTCTAATCAACGCCCAGACATAGTAGTCTTGCTAGAAAGAGTAAAACGAATCCTAATTGTTGTAATGTTGAATTGACTGTACCTTTCGAACCTAATGCACTTGTCAATGTAATGACTCACCCCACTACCCCCGGACATGGGTGCGTCATTTCCTCGTTTGGTCCGTCAAATTTGTGACCCAGGTGTTCGTCATTTTACCAGCTTTGTCCGTCAAATTTTTGACCAAGGGGTGCGTCAAAATCCCATCATTGTCGGTCAAAATTTTGACCGAGGGGTGCGTCATGGTACGTCACTTGGCTATGGAAAATAACACGCCTTATTTTGAACCGAGGAGTGCGTCATGGTACGTCACTTGGCTATGGAAAATTGCACGCATTTTTGCACGCTACCCAGTACGGGATACACGTACCGCGAGTAAAATTACAGTGAGCGCTTTCCCGTGGCAAGTGAAAATCAAAGTTGGGAAGCATTTTGGAATAAGAGGGAAAAATGCTTGCCAGAATCTGTCAAACAAATAATTTAAAAGCCACCCTTTCTCCTTACATTTTCCCTCCAACAAACCTATGAAATGCATACTCAATCTCAAACCAGGGACTGTTCAGCGATGTAACAACTTAGTTCAACCTTTACTGTCGAACACTTAGTGCCTATTGCATATTGCGATGCAACACCAACACACATTGCTATCGAAGAAAGTTCGTTTACATTCCAGTACAATGTGCGTCTAAATGATGTTCTGTGGTGACAAAGGCGAATTTTTGACAGTAAAAGAAGCGGCAGCGGAAGAAACAGCCTGCCGCATGCCATTTTCTGCTCGCGGGATAATAGCCCGACCAGCAGACGCGCGACGCTGTCAGCTGTGCGGATCTCTACATACTGTATAGCGACTGGGCTGTATGTAGTTACTTGCGGGAATGCCGTGGCGTGGTGTGTACCTGTGCTGCAGCAGTATGCATCCACCGGACGACTAGCAATGGCCGCGCACACACAGCGCATCTGCACACATGTGATTGTCATGTATGGATTGCATGCACAGAATACATACTATACTACTGTACGGAATATCGTAGCAGCAGCGTGACGTACGGTGAATGACGGTACGGTGCTTACAGGGCCATGGTAAGGGAAACTTGCCGAAACTTTTACAAATTATGTTTACGAACCAAAAGAAAATGAAATTGCTTGAATAAAACGTATGCAAAAATCGGGCTATCCTGGGTTTTAGGGGTCTAAATTATTTTGGGCTGCTAACTTCAGCACAGGCATAGATATGGACTATGGAAAGCCAAATAGGATTAGGGTTAGGGTTATAGGGTTAGGGTTAGAGTTATAAGGTTAGGGTTAGGGTTATAGGGTTAGGGTTAGGGTTATAGGGTTAGGGTTAGGGTTAGGGTTTAGGGTTAGGCAGGGCTGCACACTAACCCATTTTTTCTGCCGGTCCAACCTGTCTCTGTCGGACCGGTAAATGCCCCGTTTTACCATTTTTTACCGGTCCGAACAGGAAATTTACCGGTCAACAATGACAACCTAAAAAAACATTAAATGACTTGCAAACTTATTTTCTTGTTTTTTATGGACGTACCCCCTTACCCATGTACATTTTACAGATTAATATTTTTTTTGAACTTGCATTATTTATTGCACAAGAAATTTAAAAAAAAAAAGATAGGAACAAATAGAATGTTTGTTTTTGAATTACAGTGTAAAATGATAATGAACAAAATCAGATTGTATCAAATGCGCTTGTGACTTTTTCTAAACATCGGCGCACGAACTTGCTGCGTAACCTGCTCTTGGTGGTCAGTTGGATTGCGACGATTTAATGAATTATTTTAGCTGTGATATTTTCTGATGCACGCGCTTCAAGGGGTTCTTTATTTTTCTCCCGATAATCAATTCACATTGTGCATGCGTTCTTGAAAGGTACATGACATGCAGGGCCGAATTCGCAATCCTTTTTGCGCCCATTTCCACCTCAAATATTAGCGGGATTGTGACGATTTCATAAATTACTTTGGCTGTAATATTTTCAGATGCAAGCGCCAAAAGAGGTTGAAAATGTGTCCTTTATTTTTCCCGATAAACTCTTCGAATTTTGTAAGTGCGTTCTTAAAAAAAGATGCACCACATCCGAATTCATGATACTTTTTGCGCCTATTTCTACCTAAAATGTCAGCGGGATTGTGACGATTTCATAAATTACTTCGGCTGAAATCTTTTATGATGCAAGCGCCAAAAGTGGTTGAAAATGTGTCCTTTATTTTTCCCGATAAACTCTTCGAATTTCGTAAGTGCGTTCTTAAAAAGATGCACCACATGGCCGAATTCATGATACTTTTTGCGCCTATTTCTACCTCAAATATCAGCGGAATTGTGGCGATTTCATGAATTACTTCGGATGTAACTTTTTGTGATGCACGCACCGGCGAGAATGGTTGAAAATGCGTTCTTTATTTTTCTCCCCATAATCTCTTCGCATTCTGTACATGCGTTCTTGAAAGGTATACGACACGGCAGAATTCACGATCCTTTTTGCGCCTATTTCTACCTAAAATATCAGCGGGATTGCGACGATTTCATAAATTACTTCGGCTGTAATCTTTTATGATGCAAGTTGGCCAAAAGAGGTTGAAAATGTGTCCTTTATTTTTCCCGATAAACTCTTCGAAATTTCGTAAGTGAATTCTTAAAAAGATGCACCACATGGCCGAATTCATGATACTTTTTGCGCCTATTTCTACCTCAACCAGCGGAATTGTGGCGATTTCATGAATTACTTCGGATGTAACTTTTTGTGATGCACGCACCGGCGAGAATGGTTGAAAATGCGTTCTTTATTTTTCTCACCATAATCTCTTCGTATTCCGTACATGCGTTCTTGAAAGGTATACACGACAGAATTCACGATCCTTTTTGAGCCTATTTCTACCTAAAATATCAGCGGGATTGCGATGATTTTATGAATAACTTCGGATGCAATCTTTTATGATAACGCGCCAAAATGGGTTGAAAATGTGTCCTTATTTTTCCCGGATAAACTCTTCGCATTTCGTAAATGCGTGCTTAAAAGATATACGACACGGCCAAAAATCATGATTCTTTTTGCGCCTATTGTTTCCTCAAACTTCAACGGGATTGCGATGATTTCATGAATTATTATTCGGCTGTAATCTTTATGATGCATGGGCCAAAAGGGGTTGAAAATGTGTCCTGTATTTTTCTCCCAATAATTCGCATTTCGTACATGCGTATACGACACGGCTGAATTCACGATCCTTTTATCGCCTAATTCTACATTAAATATCAGCCGAATTGTGGCAATTTCATGAATTACTTCTGATGTAATCTTTTGTGATGCACGCACCAGCTAGAATGGTTGAAAATGTGTTCTTTATTTTTCTCCCCATAATTTCTTCGCATTCCGTACATGCGTTCTTGAAAGGTATACGACACGGCCGAATTCACGATCCTTTTTGCGTCTATTTCTACCTGAAATATCAGCGGGATTGCGATGATTTCATGTATGACTTCGGATGCAATCTTTTATGATACACGCGCCAAAAGGGGTTGAAAATGTGTCCTTTATTTTTCCCTGATAAACTCTTCGCATTTCGTAAATGCGTTCTTAAAAGATACATGTACACGACACGGCCAAAAATCATGATTCTTTTGCGCCTATCGTTTCCTCAAACTTCAACGGGATTGCGATGATTTTATGAATTATTATTCGGCTCTAATCTTTATGATGCACGGGCCAAAAGGGTTTGAAAATGTATCCTGTATTTTTCACCCAATAATCACTTCGCATTGCGTACATGCCTATACGTCACGGCCGAATTCACAATCCTTTTAGCGCCTATTTCTACATCAAATATCAGCGGGATTGCGATATGTCATTATTATTTCGGCTGAAATCTTTTGTGATACATTCACCAGATGGGTTGAAAATGCGTTCTTTATTTTTCTCCCAATAATTTCTTCGCATTTGTGCATGCGTTTTCAAAATTATACATTGCATGCATGGCCGAATTCGATATTCGTTTTGCACCTATTATTGTTTACTGAAATTCCAACGGGATTGCGAAATTTTCATGAATTACCATTCGGCTGTAATCTATATGATGCAAGCGCCAAATGGGGCGAAAATGTGTCGTTTATTTTTCTCCCGCTAATCTTTTCCCATTTCGTACATGCGTTCTTAAAAGGTATACGACACGGCCGAATTCACGATCCTTTTGCACCTATTTTTACATATCAGCGGGATTGTGATGATTTCATGAATTACTTCAGATGTAATTTTTTATGATGCACGCATCAGAAGGGTAAAATGTGTTTTTTTTATTTTTCTTCCGATAATCTCGTCGCATTTGTGCATGCGTTTTTGATAACCAACACGGCATGCAGGACTGAATTCAAGATCCTTTTTGCGCCTATTATTTCCTCAAATTTCAACGGGATTGCGTTGATTTCATGAATTGTTATTCGGCTGTAATCTTTTATGATGCACTCACCAAAATGTGTCCTTTATTTTTTTTTCTCCCCTATAATCTCTTCGCATTTCGTACATAAGCTTTTGAAAGATACAACGCGGCCGGTCGAATTCATGATCCTTTTTGGGACGATTTCTACCTCAAATATGTAAGCGGGACTGCCATGATTTCATGATTTTTTTTTCCTCCCTAGTATTATCTATTCACATTTTGTGCATGCGTTCTTAAAAAGTACACGGAAGAGCCGATTTCGTGATCCTTTTTGCGCCTATCTTCATTATGAGACCATTCTGAGCGAATGAGCGAATGAAAATATTCATTTGTGAAATGACTGTGTAAAATGAAAATGAACGCAATCAGATCCATTTACTGTATCGCTGAATATCGAATGTGTTTTTACTCTTTCTAAAAATCGACACAAGTAAATTTAAGTTCTAACATAACTGCCACGCTGCTGTGAAGCCGGGATCGGATCGATCTTGCGTTAAAAAATCGGGAATGAGTAAAATGACTCAGAAATGCGTGCGCTTCTATCAATGCTTCTTGTCTGGCATGACCGCCGATCGCTGCAAGCAAACGAAAAGCAGTTACACTGTACATGCTCTGCATGTTGTATTGCATTGCATGGCAGTACGTGAGCAGCGCCAAATGCGCAAGCGAGGGCGAATAACTGGTCGACTGCTAGTGCGACGTGCTCAAAACTAATGTATGTTTACTGTACAAAGTGCACCGGTAGACATAAACGAAAACTTGTGTAAAACTTGTTGAACAGTGCGATATCTTGCATTCTGTTTCTCCCTGATCGGGGCTGCTCTTTTTCTTTCTACTGACCCCACCAATGTTTTTTTTTTTTTTACTGGTCATGTCGGACCGGTAACTTGTGGATTTCCTGAAAAGTTACCGGTCTTTGACCGTCGGACCGGCGCCAGTGTGCAGCCCTGGGTTAGGGTTAAGGTTTGGGTTAGGGTTAGGTTTAGGGTGAAACCATTTTGGCTTTCCATAGTCCATATCTATGCCTGTGCTGAAGTTAGCAGCCCAAAATAATTTAGACCCCTAAAACCCAGGATAGCCCAAAAATCGTTTCAGTATTTACGGGGGTGCGTCAAATGTACCGAGGATGTCCGTCAAAAAAGTGACCGAGGTGTGCATCACTTTCAACGTGTTGTCCGTCAAAAAAGTGACTGTGCTGTGGTGTTCGTCACTTGCAGCGTTTTGTCCGTCAAAAAAGTGACTGTGGTGTCCGTCAAAAACCCCGTGTGGTCAGTCAAAAAATGACCATGACGCACCCATGTCCGGGGGTAGTGGGGTGCGTCATTACATTGACAAGTGCATAACACTGAGGCCGCTCATGAAAGAAAAGTAGAGAAATACAAAGTGTTGTTGAATGATCTAAAACGCAAGGGCTATAAGCCTTCCTTTTTTGCCATCGAGATTGGAGCGAGGGGGCAGATAACACTAGAAAACAAACATTGACTAAAATGCCTACCCAAAACATATAAATCCAAACAAAGTCCCACTACATTCTATCAGGACATTAGCAGATACGCAATAGTTTCATCATTCACCATATTCTACGCAAGAAAAGAACAGAACTGGGGGGATGGTAATCACTTAGAAAGTAACATGTAAGAATGAAATGCACTTTATAATGTAGTAATTATGTTGAATTATTACATTGGTCATTGGTCTTACAGTGTATGTGTACTGCGTGGGGAAATGTATTTGATTTTGTGTAATTAATGTTGTGTAATTGTTGTCAACCTCACATTCTGTTGCAAATTCAGCTATTTTTATTTATTCTCTGTGTAAGTATGTGTAAGTGTGTCATTACCTGCCATGTGTCCAGTATAGGACCATGGACCTGGTATATATGTCAACATGTCCTTTATTTATCAATAAAGACATGATTACAACAACAGGATATTTCAGAAAGAATGATGTCAGATTATTTTCAGATTTATTTTCTTGATTAGCATCAGAAAAGGGGGCTTCTCAAGCACTTTATTTTACCCGTGAGTATACGACTCGAGCTTCAGGGCAGCTGTACAATGTAGAGTACAACAGAGGCTGCATCCATTTGGACAAAAAAAATTTAAAAAAATAAAAAATCTTTGCTATTCAGAACCATTTGCCAATCAATGGGTGGCACAACAGTCAATCGGCACGAATAGACCGTGGGCCAAGACTAGAAATAAATGTTATTGGCACGACCTTAGGTGGCAAGTTGTTTGTGCATTTTAGAATGGCATGTATACATCACAAAGTGATTCGGAGAGGCAACGCAGGGGTCATGTCTATACATTACACGATTTCCTATGTGTTTTAATGAGAATGGGCATGAAACTTACAACTCTATCTCCTCCAAAGCTGTCAGCTCCAGCCCGCTGAGACCGGTACTGTCGGCCAAGGGAGAGTATCCTACATTGAAAGGGCCTTGTTTCATCCGTGCTCTATCTCTGTGTTGACGTCGAAAGCTGGAAAAGTCCAAATATGCATAATGGATGATATGCACGATGAAAGAGCTGCACGTTTTATATTCAGCGATTTCTGTGTACTGGACTCTTTCAGCTGTCGTGCACAATCGATCGCGCATATTTGCACTAGAGCTGCTTTTTCTCTCTTGCCCAGCTGATCACTCGCAGAGACAGTGGACATATAATACATGTACTTTACCCTGTGTACATGTGTACAATTGTGCCTGCGTTGCGTACTGTGGTACGTATGGGAGCTTGCACATTTTGCCAAGGCGAACCCAAATGCTGTATTTTACCATTTGCACAACTGCAGGATCCTGTGCAGATCAGGTGAATCATCGAGTTTACTCCCCTCCTCAGATGTCATTGTACTGAGATATAGACTGAACTAGTTGACAAGATCCACTTTACCAGGACATGTCCAGGCAAATGGTGTAAGGGATTGCAATAATGTACAAGCGCCACTGCATAGAATAGACAAGTCCATTCATATACCAGCGGGTGCACAATGATTGAGCCGCCTGTATCAGCGGCTTGCTAAAAACAGAATATCGCTGTACACATGTGTATAATAAATAAGCTCAAATTAAGCAATTAAGCAGTCGTATCAAATCATCACATTTCTGCAAATCTGCAGGATTTTTCACAAAAGTAAAATGTAGAAAGTCCTAGTGATAGTAAGATCAGATGCTATTGTACACTGTTGTTTCTCAAGGCAATTATAGACCACTATAGTTGACTACATGTATATCCAGGGAGGTGCAGTGGCGTTTTCATGTGCCGGGGAATTAATGTGTAAATGTACTACATGTAACTGGCCCATTTGTACTGCTACGTACATGGAATCTTGAGCCGTCTGTGTTAGTCAATGCAATTGTTTGCTTTATACAGGCAGTCGCATTTTATTAAATTGATTAAATTAACCTATGATGTTTAACTCACGGTGACGGGCATGTCCTAAAATTATGATGAGTGACCATTACAACAGTCTGTGTACATGATACATGTATGTGAGACTTTGCCTGCATGCTGAGATGTAGTACACTGTATAAAATTGTATGAATACGTACACATAGGAGGTGTGAGAGGACTCCTTGTACATTGTATTATAAACGTTGGCTGTGTGTCATGGAAGAATTTTTTTTATGCCTCCGCCACGAAGTGGTGCCGGAGGCATTATGTTTTTGGGTTGTCCGTCCGTCCGTCCTTCCGTCCGTCCGTCCGTCCGTCCTTCCGTCCGTCCGTAATGAATTTTGTGGACAGGGTAACTATCAAAACCTTTTGAGGTATCCTAATGAAACTTGGCATGTATGTGTATTAGGGGGTGAAGTTGTGCCTATCAACTTTTGGGTGCACATGCTCAAGGTCAAAGGTCAAAAGGTCAAGGTCAAATACATAAAATTTCACTATTTCCATCATATCTATGCAATGCCTGAAGATATTTTCTTGAAACTTAGTGTATACATGTATTACCCGATTAAGATTCTCTGGTGAAAGTTTGGGTCATGAGGTCAAAGGTCAAAGGTCAAAAGGTCAAGTAAAAACAGTAAAACTTCACCTTTTTTCTTTGTACCTTGGAAATTGTTCAAGGTATCTTCATGGAACATAGTATATTTACATGTACTGACTGGCAGTGATTATCTAGGGAATTTAGGGTTCATGGGGTCAAAGGTCAAGGGCAACACTTCAAAATTTTACTATTTCCCTCTTGTTTATGCAATGCCAGCAGGATTATTTTTTTTTACACTTGGTGTATACATGTATAACCTAATAGAGATTCTCTGGAAAGTTTTTTTTCTTTTGTTTTTGCCTCAAAGGTCAAAAGGTCAAAGATCAAGGGAAAGTGCTGAACTAAGGTTTTCCTCCATATCTCGGAAGTGGCTCAGGCTATCTTGAAACGTACTACATATTTATGCATGTTCTGCCTGACAGTGATTATCTAATGAATTTTAGGGTCAAAGGCCAGATGAAAATGGTAACAATTTACTATTCAATACAGAAATTCCACTTTTTCTCCATACCTTGATAATTACTCAATGCATAAACGTTTGAATGGGTCAAAGTCAAGTTACAGTCCTTAAATCCCAAATACATGCTCTCCTATTCATCCCATTAAACCTAGGTCAAGGAAGGTGAACATTCAACACATTTGTGACAAACTTGTCATTTTAATATTTTGCCAATTTTGTGAAAATGTAGTCACACATTGTCCACATGTACTATCTAGACCTATTAGGAGAATCATGCATTATGGCGGAGGCATATCAGTCGCCATAGCGACATTTCTAGTTCTTCCCTAATTCTTCCCTGTAAAATACTTTTGTTCTTTTTTTGCTGCACATTCAAACCCCCATGTCCCTATTCCCGCACCCCAAAAAAAACATAAATAAATAATAAAAATAACGCAAATAGTGAAATAAAAAAAAAATAGAAAAAGAATTAAGCAGAAGAACTTAAATAAAGTTTAAAAAAAAATCAAATGCAACAACAATCCTGAGTCCAATGAATGGGTGGTTCTGTGAAAGAACTTTATTTCACAACACAGACACACATTCTTGAATGGGGAAAAGCAGGACTTATCAGGAGCAAAAAAAAAAAAATGGAAGACAGAGAGAGAGAGGAAAGAAAACATTCTCTGGAGAATTTTTTTCTTGCTTTCTTATACCCCTTTCCCGCTGAAGGAAATCTTCCCCGGGTGCCCCCAGGGCACCCGGGTAACCCCGCAGTGTGAAAGGAAACTCGGTTGAAACCTAGGGGAAGCCTAGGTGAAACACCGGTTAAATTTTGGGCAATTTTTACCCTAGAAGCGTCCTGGGTAAACACCTATAGTTCAACGGGAAACTACCGGTGGTTCACCGAGGAACGCCCAGCGTGAAAGGTCATCTCGGTGAAACACCGGGGAAAATATGCAAATTATGTCAAAGGTGATGTTTTGTTTCTGGTCATGCACACGTTTTTCGCTAGCTATCGCGCTCTCCCAATTAATCCACACGTAATTCGTGTTTACCCATGTAAACACACACACGACTACAGTAGTATGTCGTTCATGTGACTTTCACAGCCGCGACGGCATTGTGGTACAGTGTTGCATCTTGTTGTATCGTTTAATTGTACGCATGCCGTATACAAATAAACTGAGCTGATCTGAGTGTACTCGAGTTGCCGTGTCTTCTTCTTTTTCTTTAATTCCTCTTCCAGTCTTGTACGCTGATGAGTCTCATCCGTCTTCGTACTCGACTATACTGCTGCGATTGCAACATCACTCGGTTTCTGAACAGTCCGAGTTGATTCAGAAGCATCAGTGACACAATGATAGCAAATTCCGTTCTATTTTTTTTTTTTTTTTGATATACAATAATGAGCTGCAGATATCGCAAATTTCAACACTGTGAGCAATAAAATGGAGGCCCTCCGAAAATGCGAATTACGATCGATAGAGGTGATATCATAGAGAAGTTACGAGTACGAACCACTACACACTGTAGTACAGTCTACACCAGACCATGTTCAAATTAGCGCGCGAATCGCGCCATTATTACACACTTCAGCTGGGGTCGGCCGCGGTGCGAGCATAAAACACATCTAGGGGAAAGTTGCAAACAAAATTTAGGTGTGAAACGATGGCAGTGAAAATTTCACCAGGAGGTTCCCCAGTGAATTCACCGGGGAATCCAATGGTGGTTCACCGAGAGGGGCAGCGGGAAAGGGGTATTACTCCCGCCCAGTCTCCCTCTACCTCGCTCTCTCTTTTTATATCCTACTATATAAGTGACCAGTGGAATAGTGAGTGTATTCTTTTCCAGTGAGAATTCTTCTTCCCCCCCCCCCCCAAAAAAAAAAAAAAAAAAAGTAAATAATAATAATCATGAAAAAGAAAATGAATAAAAAATGTTTTAAAAAATAAAGTACAAAAAAAAAATACAAGAACAGTCTGGGTCAGATGAACAGGTTATCTATCAAAGGTCAAATTCTGTCTATATGCAGACACATGTTTTTGAGTGGGGATTAAACAACATCAAAAAGAAAGGGAGTGAGAGAAAGAGAGGACAGATACATCAAACACGAGTGTATACGTGTATATACCAACTTTCAGAAACAAGTCATAAGCCACAATTGATTGGATTTTCATTGGTGGAAAAACTAAGGGTTTTTTATTCAAATAAAAAATAAAAATGACGATATGGCCAATTTGCATCTTTTTAATGAGCTGAAAAAGGTGTGTGTGCATACAGGTCAGAGGGGACTCCAGTTTTTATACCTCTGCCGCAAAGTGTCGCCAGATAGACTTGGGGCCCAGAGGATTTATTCAGCTGAAAAGGGTCACACTTTTTGATGGTGTCATCATATTAAGATGTTTCCAAGGGTCAATAAAATGAATTGCTGGCAAGTCACATCCTGTACCGTAAGCCTAGGGGCCACAAAAAGGGGCCCCGAAAAATGGATTTATTCATCTGAGGGGGGTCACGGACAAAAGTTGGTGGATATTGTTCCTTTGGGTGTACTTATCATGAAAAAAGCAGTGCCAGCTATTTTATCTTGTACGGGGCCCCAGACAGTAGCCCCAAAGGGCCCCACCCATGTGGTGTTATTCAGCTGAAAATGGTCACGGCTAATTTCTTCTGCAATGGAAGTGGTACCCATCAGAGATATCTAAAACACCAATGCCAGCTATTTTATCCTGTACGGGGCCCCAGACAGTAGCCCCAAAGTGCCCCACCCCCTACATACAAACACACATTGATTTTATTCAGCTGAAAAGGGTCACGGCTCATTTCTTTTGCAATGGAAGTAGTACCCATCAGTGATATCCAAAACACCAAAGCCAGCTATTTTATCCTGTACGGGCCCCCAGACAGTAGCCCCAAAGTGCCCCACCCCGTGTACACATCACACACATTGATTTTATTCAGCTGAAAAGGGTCACGGCTAATTTCTTTTGCAATGGAAGTAGTACCCATCAGTGATATCCAAAACACCAAAGCCAGTTATTTTATCCTGTACAGGGCTCCAGACAGCAGCCCCAAAGTGCCCCCCCCCCCCCCCCCACACACACACACACATTAGTCTGAGTTTATTCAGCTGAAAAGGGTCACAGCTAATTTCTTTTGCAATGGAAGTAGTACCCATCAGAGATATCCAAAGTACCAAAGCCAGTTATCTTATCCTGTACGGTGCCACAGACAGTAGCCCCAAAGTGCCCCCCCCCCGCCCCCACACACACACACACATTTTTATTCAGCTGAAAAGGGTCACGGCTCATTTCTTCTGCAATGGAAGTAGTACCCATCAGTGATATCCAAAACACCAAAGCCAGCTATTTTATCCTGTACGGGGCCCCAGACAGTAACCCCTAAGTGCCCCACCCCTACATACACATCACACACATTGATTTTATTCAGCTGAAAAGGGTCACAGCTAATTTCTTTTGCAATGGAAGTAGTACCCATCAGTGATATCCAAAACACCAAAGCCAGTTATTTTATCCTGTACGGGGCCCCAGACAGTAGCCCCAAAGTGCCCCACCCCTACATACACATCACACACTTTGATTTTATTCAGCTGAAAAGGGTCACGGCTAATTTCTTTTGCAATGGAAGTAGTACCCATCAGTGATATCCAAAACACCAAAGCCAGTTATTTTATCCTGTATGGGGCCCCAGACAGTAGCCCCAAAGTGCCCCACCCCCTACATACACACACATTGATTTTATTCAGCTGAAAAGGGTCACGGCTAATTTCTTTTGCAATGGAAGTAGTACCCATCAGTGATATCCAAAACACCAAAGCCAGCTATTTTATCCTGTACGGGGCCCCAGACAGTAGCCCCAAAGTGCCCCACCCCCTACATACACATCACACACATTGATTTTATTCAGCTGAAAGGGGTCACGGCTAATTTCTTTTGCAATGGAAGTAGTACCCATCAGTGATATCCAAAACACCAAAGCCAGTTATTTTATCCTGTACGGGGCCCCAGACAGTAGCCCCAAAGTGCCCCCCCCCCCCTACACGCACACACACACACACACACACATTAGTCTGAGTTTATTCAGCTGAAAAGGGTCACGGCTAATTTCTTTTGCAATGGAAGTAGTACCCATCAGAGATATCCAAAAAAACCAAAGCCAGTTATCTTATCCTGTACGGTGCCACAGACAATAGCCCCAAAGTGCCCCCCCCCCCCCCACACACACACACACACATTTTTGTTCAGCTGAAAAGGGTCACGGCTAATTTCTTCTGCAATGGAAGTAGTACCCATCAGAAATATCCAAAGCCAGTTATTTTATCCTGTACGGGGCCCCAGACAGTAGCCCCAAAGTGCCCCACCCCCTACATACACACACACATTGATTTTATTCAGCTGAAAAGGTTCACGGCTAATTGTCCCCGCTGAACGAGTTCGAGCAGGGGACTATGAAACGGGCTCCGTACGTGTGTGTGTCCGTCCGTGTGTTCGTGTGTGATCAAAATGTTCAAAATGCTACTCCTTCGCCATTTCTAAACCGATTTTGATTCTGTGTGCTTTATATGATAGCACTACACGGGAGCTTTGAAACTTCTATACAGAATTTCAGTTGTGACCTTTGACCTTGACCTTTGACCTATATTGTACATTTTGCTTCAAAATGCTACTCCTTCGCCATTTCTTACCCAATTTTGATTCCGTTTGCTTTATATGATGGCACTAGGTGAGGGCTTCAAAACTTCTACACAGAATTTTGACCTTTGACTTTTGACCTTGATTTATATTGTACATTGCCTCCAAAATGCTACTCCTTCGCCATTTCTAACCCGATTTTGATTCCATTTGCTTTATGTGATGGCACTAGGTGAGGGCTTCAAGACTTCTACACAGAATTTTGACCTTTGACTTTTTTGACCTTTGACCTTGATTTTTGACCTATATTGTACATTTTGCTGCAAAATGCTACTCCTTCGCCATTTATAACCCGATTTCAATTCCATTTGCTTTAAGTGATGGCACTAGGTGAGGGCTTCAAAACTGCTACACGGAATTTTGACCTTGGACTTCTTTGACCTCTGACCTTGATTTTTGACCTGTATTGTACATTTTGCTACCAAATGCTACTCCTTCGCCATTTCTAACCCGATTTCGATTCCGTTTGCTTTATGTGATGGCACTAGCATACTTGCCAACTAGTAAGATTTTATCAGATTCAGTAAGATTTTTTACGTTAAAAATAGCAAAATCAGATTTTCTGTCAGAGAAATCGGATTTTTTAAAAATATTTAGATATACCTTTCATGTGTATTTTCTGAAGATTTGACCGAATATAAGATTTTTAAGTTCAGTTTGCATATAAAGTAAGATTTTTGCAATCCACGAGTAAGATATTTCATCTTGAAATGTTGGCAGGTATGCACTAGGTGAGGGCTTCAAAACTTCTACACAGAATTTTGACCTTTGACTTCTTTGACCTTTGACCTTGAGTTTTTTACCTATATTGTACATTGGCTACAAAATGCTACTCCTTCGCCATTTCTAACCCGATTTCGATTCCGTTTGCTTTATGTGATGGCACTAGGTGAGGGCTTCAAAACTTCTACATAGAATTTTGACCTTTGACTTCTTTGACCTTTGACCTTGATCTTTTTACCTACATTGTACATTTTGCTACTAAATGCTACTTCGACGGGGACATATATTACGCACTGCGTAATTTCTACTTTTCCTTGTTGCAATGGAAATAGTACTCAACAGGGATGCCCGGAACATCAAAGCCAGTTATTTTATCTTGTCCTGGTCTCGAGACAGTAGCCCAGAAGTGCCCCAAATGGTTTTTAGCAAAATGTCACGGCTATTTTCTTTTGAGATGGAAGTGGCACACAACTGAGATATGCAGAACATGAAAGCCAGTTTTTCTTCCAACATTTGGCCACAGACAGCAGCCCAGAATTGCCCTTCATGAGTTGTAAAAAGAGTCATGGCCAATTTCTTTTGCAATAAGCCAGTTCGGAGATACATGTGCACATGGGTACAAATGACCTTTCATTTTCTCAGTTGGTTAAGCACTTCTTTCAGTTCAAAGCGTCATAATGCAGCAGCTTGCCCAACATTTATGGAACTTGTATTCTAACAAAGAATGAACCTGTGTAGATGAAGTGACCAGAGTGGTTCGTTGATCAACACTTTGGGAAGCATCTATGACCCCGTTTACAGTGCGAGGCTCGGCCGCGGCCGAGCCCAGCCCCGCTTCAGTGTAAACGTGCAAAAGGCCAAATGCGAGGCCAAAATTGGCCTCGCATTTGGCCTCGCTGTGGAGGTGGTCTCGGCCGCGGCCGAGCCGCGGCCGAGCCCGGCCTCTTCTTGGTGTAAACGCAAACTGGGCCAAATGCGCGGCCAATTGCGCGGCCAATTTTAGTCTGGCTTCCAAACCCTCTGCCTGTATCTTTTGCTATTCACGATATTAACCCCCTCAACGTGGAAAACTAGTATAGTTTAAGGTGGTTTTGTCCTGCAAAGGATTTTTTCCTTCGGCAAAGGCCTTTGGCCGAACGGCGACTTCGTCGCCACGGAATTCATTTGGCAAAGGGTCTGAAAACCAGACAATACCAAATTACGTTTGTTTACAAGCAGAGCGCCACTACGACAAAATATTGAAAGGTTTGAATCAAAAGCGCGGCCGAGCCCAGCAGTGTAAACGGACAAAATTGCGAGGCTCGGCCGCGCAATTGAGGCCGGACTCGGCCGCGGCCGAGCCGCGGCCCCGCACTGTAAACGGGGTCTAATTCATTGTGCTGTTTTGAATACATTAACAACCTTTTTTTCTGTTAACAATGCCAAATACCAGGTTTGCTGTCACGTGGATGTACTGACAGGCACCATTTATAAGGACCATGAATAATCATAGCAAATACAGATGCTTATCTCAGTGAAATTAAAAACCAACCTGTCTCTCGGTACAAATGACCTTTTTCTGCTCATGCTCAAACTGGAACCCCAAACTGGCTTATTGAAGTACATTTGTAAAACACAACGGAGATACTCAAAACACCAAAGCCAGTTATGTTATCCTGTACGGGGTCCCAATCAGTAGGCAAGAACTGTCCCCTATGAATTTTAGAATGGAGTCATGATTAATTTCTTGATTTCTTAGACTATATCCAGCAGATAAATCTTGTAGATTGAATTACTTTTATGCTCGCGCTGTTTCTTTCCTATGTTTTTTCCAGGGCATAAGAACTTCATGTGCTTACAGGCTTTCATGAGGGTGCTGTCATCACTGCGACCAAACATCATGCGTTTGTTTCTCTCGTCAAATTTCTTATTTTCTCCAGTACGGACCCATATGTGTGTCAAATTTGTTATTCAATGATTTTATTCTATGAATCAGTTGTTGTGCAAAGTGTCAGTTTGTTTTATTTCTTTTCTTTATGTCTCCCTGTAAAGTGTTGTAAAGTTGTAAAGCTGTAAAGTTTGATGTAAACCAAACATGGTTAGTCTTCGGACTTTTATTTGGTGTTTTTTAATAAAACCGAAATTGAAATTTTTTGAAATTTTAAAATTTGTAAAATTCTAAATCATATGTCGTCTTATTAAGCAACTATTTCAGACAAAGTTTTTCAATCTCATATCTACAATTTGAAATGATGTATCATAATTTTTATTAAGAATGTTTACCTTTACAGAAATTATTAAATCACCAGTTTTGTTGAAGGAACTATCGAAACATCATCAGGATTACAATTGGATGGGGGTATCGGTCACATTAAGTGATGGCTCAGTTTATGATTACAGCTGTATATGGATTTAGAATAGAATAGAAAGCTAAAAAGTACTCGATGTGCCCCGATACACCCGATTTGGCTGCCGACTCAGTCAGTCAACTTGAATAGCATGCAGAACCAAAGAGATTACACTGCAGACATCGGAGAGGCTCATCAACTTGCGGTTCTTCTGCTGCAAGTCATTATTAATCAAAGACGTAGTGATCTTTCCAAAAAGGCTTTTTCTTGATGTCCTTGCTTTTTATAGTCCCTTTTCTTCCTGTTGTAGAGGATTTCATATTCTTCAAAATTCTTCCATGTCCTCTTCTTCTTCCTTATGTTACCATCTATCACGTGCAGTCCCTCTTTCTTAGCATTATGGGTGGCTGCTTTGCTGCATTCTTCTCTTCTTTGTCTTCATCTCTTCTTCTTCTTCTTCTTCTTAATTATGCACTCCTTCGTCTTCATTTTCGTGACAACAACGTCCTCCTCATCATCAGTTTTGCTTCTCGATATTTTTGATCTCTTTTGGCAAACATTTTCCAGCGTATCGGCTACGTTCGATTTTAGAGCGGCGAGAGCGGAAGACGTGCGTAATTGAGTCTGGGAAAGCGTAGGAAAAGCGTAGCTAAAGCGGCCAACAGCGTAATCAAAGCGGGAATGAAGCGTCATAGGAACAGGCCTTGATTTTATACGAGTGTAGAGAACTTAGTGAGAGCGTCGTTAAAGCGGGAAGGTCGTGCTTTCATCAAGAAAGCGGCGCAGCAGCGGGACCACGTCAGTGTCTGGTTTAGGCTACTTCCCGTTCTTGTGCCGCTGTTACTACGCTCAGAAAAATCTGGAATTGTTACGCTCATCCCACGGTATTTACACTGTCACTGTGCTCTCCCCGTTTGAACTACAATTCAAAATAGGTCAATCTTGATGGGGAGATGGGGAAGAAATTTTGAACAAGTTCAAAATTTCTTCCCGATCTGTAAAATTGCCAGATCCAACCCCGTCACCCAAACGCTGCTGTACGATGCTCCCGGTCCCCGTTCACTTTTGCCGCTCTCTCCCGATCTGACAGATTGAATAGATCAGGGTGCAGATCATGATAGTGGAACGGGAGCTTAATAGCCAAATAAAATAACAAGTGGGGACACTTTAGGAACACTGTGTGGGGCCCCGTACAGCTATAACTGGTTTCGGTGTCTTTGATACCTCGTTGAGTACTACTTCAATTGCAAAAGAAATTATAGCCATGATTCTTTTCACTTGAAATAAAATAATACAGGAGCACTTTCCAGCTACTGGTTGGGGGCCCCTTAAAGAATAAAAATAACTCGATGGGTTTGGTGTTTTAGGTATCTCAGCTGTTACTTCCACAGCCAAGGAAATTAGGCATACTTGACTCTTTTCACCTAAAAAGTACATGTTGAATACAGTCGGTTGTATGTGTAAATAGCATTAGTCACGTATCACGCGCGTACGAACGGAAGTGACTTTGCTACCGGACTATCCCATAATGCACTGTAAATGACGCTTAAATCAACATCCGGGTACTTTTTACATCATTGGCGATAGCGAGAAGGCATAAGCAATTGCTTGAGCTAGACCTTTTGTTAGATGTGCTTGTACTTTTGCTTTTGGCCCATTGTAAAGGAATTACATTGCTACATTTCTGAAATACTATAGTGGTGTTACAAAAAACATTTCCCACTTTTGATCCTTAATAGTTCAAAAACTATACATCAGATTACACTGTCATTGATATGAGTAATAGCTGAATAGTGTACAATTTAGTTGGAGGTGATGAGAGTCTATAATACAGCAATTTTGTGTGGAGGGTTTTTCAGTGGCCGCTATGAGCACCTAGTATGTGAGCCTCCTGTGTCATCATCATTGTTTTAGTGTAATTTATAATTCCACAAATCTATACATGGATCTGTTGATTTATGTACTTCATGATTTGATGTAATTTTGAAAATGATCTGGAATTTCCCTTTAAATCATGTTACATATAGTCCTTTCCATGTGATAAGTGTAATACTGAAGCTAGTGTGCAATTTTACCACTGTTTCCTGATAGTATTAATTTTCCCTTTATCTGTGTGCTCTACTTGAATTTTTTAACAGTTGTTGCTTTTGTCATGTACAGTAAACCCATTTTCATGACATAAATCCATGTGAGCCGATATATGTGTATGTGGTAGAATTTTTTTTTTTCTGATAACATATAATGCCTGTGGAATCAGTGTCATCAACTGCTTCTTATTCCTTGCTTTTTAGGGAGTACTAACAATTTCTGAGGTATCAGTATTTTTTCTGTTCATTTCAGGTTTGCTCCTCGACCTCCTTGTCAGCTTTGTTATTAAAGCACTGGTACGGCGCCCTCGTCCTGCTGCAAATGAAGATGACATGCTAATGACAGTTGCTGTGGACAACTACTCCTTCCCATCAGGACATTGCACTCGTGTTGCCTTCTTGTTTTATTTTTTTATGACATCTTATGTGATACCCGGATACTTGCAGCTATTGTTGTTAACATGGACAATGGCTGTTAGTGTGTCACGTGTTTTACTGGGCAGACACTACTGGAGTGACGTTGTTTGTGGAAGCATAATTGGACTCATTCAGGGCATTGTCATGAATTGGTACTGGAAAACGTGGACTCTAAGTGATACTTTGTAACTAGATTGTGGGGGGTGATCATCAGTGTATGTGTTGTCAGAACTGATACATTCGTACTGTTCTCTGTAGGTTAAAGGAGCAAGTATGCCTGTAAACAATGCGGTAGAATGGGGAAAATATAAGTGCTTCTTTTTAAATAAAGTGAATCACAGTAATAATGAGTCATTCTGTGTCACTATTATGTGACCCTGCATCACAAAATCACCAAAAGGTTGCCAGATATGGATTCGGAAAGAACAGACTCTACATTTTAAAATGACATAACTCTCACAAATGGGCTCTCAACCTTTCTTAATAATCAAAAGAAAGAACACCCTCTTCAAAAGTTTTTACTGAGAAAGGAGGCTTTGAAGTTCAGGGTCTACTCAAATGCCTTATCTCACCAAGCGGTGCCCTGTGCAATGAATGGGGGAAAAAAAGGATATAAAACATGACTGAACAAGCACAATGAAAGGATGATCAGACTAAGCTGAAATCTTATTCATTAGGAACATTCTATTCCTGACTACCACCTACATTAAATGCAGTGGCCTCATCTTTTCAAAAGAGTTGAAGATTAAAAGTGTGTAAAGAGTTTTTTCAAGAAATGCGAAAGAACCTCTGCAGTCTAGGGTGAGCCTAAACACACTAGTCAAGGAAAAAAAAATCCTGAAAAACTGTAACAAAAGAAACATGATTTCCCATTCTTATTATGATCACAAACTTAAGAATTATGTAAAATTGCTCTTTTAGACAGTATAAAACCGTAAAGGGTGTGTACAGTTCTGGTCGAGGTGAGGATTTAGCATTTAACGTTTTGCAAGATATTCAGAAACCACTCTATGAGATGTCAAAGAGCATGCAATTCTAAGGGTTATCAAAAGTTTATTTGATGAAAATCGGTTTTGAAATTGCTGAGATATCCAAAAACAAGGTGAAACAAAGAGATCCTAATAAAGTTGTGGCATGTCATCTGTTATTATTATCACTTTTTGGATATCTCAGCCATTTTGAAAACCAATTTTCATCAAATAGACGTTGAATCCTTCTTAAAATTACATGTTCTTTCATATTTCATAAGAGGTTTCTCATTATCTCACTTAAGAATGTTCAAAACATGAATCCCCACCTCAACCACTACTGTACAGTCCCTTTAAGATTGACCGAGTTGATCAATTTCACCCATTTTGTGTCTAAACGTAAAAATGGGATTTGCAACTTTTTGTTGGTTTTATGATGCACGGTCACACATATCTAATTGCCTGTGGTATGCATGTTTAATGTATGAGCCCACTTCCCTGGTACTGTATAAGTGAGAGCATGCTGCAAATAGTTTGTCATTCTTTTCTAAATGTGTATTTGTGCTGCGAGTTGAGGAGCAGTGGACATTTGTAAATTGAGTGAAACACAGTGTAGCAATCAGTTCTTCCATCTAATTACAAGCCCATACTAACTCTACAGATATGCAAATTTATAGCACCCTATTATTAGCTCACCTGAACCAAAGGCTCAAGTGAGCTGTTGCGATCGCTCTTCGTCTGGCTTTAGCGTCGTCCATCGTGCGCAAACTACTTACATTTTCATCTTCTTCTTGAAAACCCCATGACCGATTTTCAACACACTTGACATGAAGCATCCGTAGAGGTATAGGATCTCAATTTGTTCAAATGGGCATCATGATGCCCCACCTGGGGGCCCCAGGGGCCCCAAACCCCCCAAGATTAAGGAATCTTGAAAAGATCTTCTTCTCTAGAACCAGAAGTGATAGAGCTAATACTATGAGTAAGGACATTGATGACTGTAGTTTCAAGCTTGTTCATGGCGGAATAAGGGGTGCCATCCTTGGGACCTAGGGGAAAGGGGTGGGAGGGAACCTTTACACCAAGGAAACTCCCATACCGAATGACTTACTACCGGAAACCTCAGACTTTGAAGAAATGGAGGATATTTTGTTTACATCAAAGGGTGTAGAGAAGTTGCTTTGTGGTTTGAAGACATGTAAGGCCCCTGGACCGGATGGTATAACTCCACGAGTCTTGAAGCAGCTGGCAAAAATTCTGGCTCCAATTCTTTGCAATATATTCCGGTTGTCGTATGAATTAAGTGAAATACCAAATGATTGGCGTGAAGCAAATGTTGTACCAGTCTACAAGAAAGGTAATCGATCTACTCCTGTAAACTACCGCCCCATTTCGCTGACATGTATTTGCTGTAAACTAATGGAGCACGTTTTAGCCAGCAAAATTATGAAACACGGGGACGAAAATAACATCATTTTTCCCCTGCAATATGGCTTCCGTAAGAACATGTCATGTGAACAACAATTACTTGGTTTCACAAGCGATTTACATAGGAACTTGGATGCAGGACGTCAAACGGATGTTATAGTCATGGATTTTGCAAAAGCTTTTGACAAGGTTGGGCATGAGCGGCTTTTACGTAAACTGGACTACTACGGTATCAGGGGGAAAAATCTGAAATGGATTCAAAGCTTTCTCAATGGAAGAAGTCAGAAGGTCGTTTTGAATGGTATTAAATCTTCTTCAGTAGCGGTAGGATCTGGAGTGCCTCAGGGGTCGGTTCTTGGGCCTTGCCTCTTTCTACTTTACATCAATGACTTGCCTGATGGTCTCGCGT
Organism: Diadema setosum; assembly: GCA_033980235.1. Taxonomy (NCBI): domain Eukaryota; kingdom Metazoa; phylum Echinodermata; class Echinoidea; order Diadematoida; family Diadematidae; genus Diadema; species Diadema setosum. Next base: position 23,081,447 of record CM067069.1, on the reverse strand, counting down.
CAAAGGTTCGCCTTTTTGCCGATGATGCAATTTCTTACATGACCATCGACAATCAACATCATACGCAAAATCTTCAAGAGGACCTAAACAAAATTGGTGACTGGGCGAAAAGATGGATGATGGATTTGAACACAGATAAGTGTAAGGTTTTGACAATATCCAGGAAAAGAAGTAAGGTGCAACACGTGTATCATCTAAATAACGCCCCTCTTGAATCTGTTGAATCCGTGAAGTACTTGGGTGTAACCATAACTTCTGATTTGAAGTGGACCCAACACATCAACAATACTGTCAATAAAGCCAATAACGTGCTTTCATTTCTAAAACGCAATCTTCGCATAAAATCTTCTGATGTTAAAGCCACAGCTTACAAAACGTTGGTTCGACCAATTGTTGAGTATGCTTCCACAGTTTGGGACCCATCTACAAAGAACCTAATCCACCAAGTGGAAATGGTCCAGAGAAGAGCTGCGCGATTCACTTTAAATCGCTACCATAACACCTCGAGTGTCACCAAAATGCTACAAGAACTTAATTGGACATCTCTGGAACAGCGCAGAGAAAATGACAGGCTAATTATGATGTACAAAATACACAATAATCTCACTCCTCTTTCAGCACAGGACTATATCATCAAACAGGCTACTCAGTTAACGAGAGCCTCGCAACCACACTCCTATCAGGTACCATATTCGAGAACTGAATCGCATCGCCATTCGTTCTTCCCAAGAACTGTAAGAAACTGGAATTCCCTGTCGTCAGAAATTGTTTCAGCGCCATCTGTGGGATCATTTCGAAACCGTCTAACGGTTGATCACAGTGGCTAGTATTTTCGTCAAATTTTCTATGTGCTTGTAAATATCTGTAAATAAATTGTATTATAATGTAAATAGCACCAGTCTGCAAGAATCTTCAGTCTATTGAAGGAGGCAGACTTAATCAGAAGAAGAAGAAGAAGAGGGGTCCTAATGGGGGCCTAAATCGTACATGTTAATTTCCTTCTTAAAAACCTGATGATGAATTTTCACCAAAATGCGGGTAGCATGCTTAGGAAGTAAGGATCTCAATTGGTTCAACTGGGCACCATGCTTCCCTTAGAGACCTCTTAGGGGCCTCAAGGGGGCCACAACCACAAATATTAAGGAATATTTACAAATCTTCTTCTCTCCCTTCTGTCCTCTTCTCGTCTTCTTCTCATTCAATCTCAATTCCTTCAAATGGGCATCCTGCCCCACCTGGGGGCCATGGGGGCCCAAACCCCCAAATTACAATGTGAGGAATCTTAAAAACTCTTCTTCTCTAGAACCAGAAGTGTTAGAGCTAAGTTAATACTATGGGTTAGTACAGTCAAACCTGTCTTAGCGGCCACCTGTCTATAGGGGCCACTGAAAACCCTCCACACAAAATTGCTGTATTATAGACCCTTTATATAGCAGTCACCTGCCTAACGTAGCCAGCAGCCACTCATTTTGTATCCCATGTTGAATATCTACCTGCATATAGCAGCCACAAAAATTTAGCTGAACCGTTAAATCACCATGAATATGTTGGCTTTTAGGTTCATTGCGTGAATTCTACAAGTCCTACCTCAGTCACAATCACACAGATATGATTTGACAAAATAATGTAGCTCTTCGCCTAGACAGCGCCAGTATATTGTTATGTAGACATGTACATGTAATTACTGATGGTTAAAGCGCAATAGCGCCAACTAGTGTTCATTATAATACTGATCTGTGACTGGCACTACTGACGACAATCACGAATAAAACCACTGTTTATACGATCCAAGATCGTCCAGTATTTCTGTTCATAATTGCGTGGTGGCAGCGCTGGATCACTACCCACAGCCTAAGTGAAATCTTGCCCGCCTCTGAGAGGAGTTTTGCTGGAAATAAACAGCCAGGTCCACTGTAAACGTAAGTTTTTACAAGGACTTATAGTTATCACGTACCTTTGTAGTTGGCCAGTAGTGTACAGTCCCACACATCTAAAATGGCGTGTGCTATGCCCAAGGTGCCCAAACAATGGTGCCTGGGCAAGATAGAGACTATCACCTCATTCGAAAGTTGGAGACAGAATCTCCTGTACACTCTAAACCTAGATCCCCACTTTGCACCGTTTCTCGGTGAGTCAGTGACATGGTCAAAAAAGACAAAGGCAAATCCAAATAGAGGTTTCCTTGATGACAATAGCTCTGTCCCCTCAGAATCTCGCAAGACGGCTCAACAAAAGGCTGTCATGCTTGATCTCATGCTTGGTCAGATTGCAAATTTCTGTCCTGTGATTGCCAGGAACTGCATAGTGCGCAATTCTACCTCACTCAATGACATTTGGTCAACAATTCGCCTTCACTATGGCTTTCAGTCAACAGGAGCTCATTTCATTGATTTTTCTGACATCAAGTTAGAAACCGATGAAAGACCTGAAGACCTGTATCAAAGGATACTTGCCTTTGCAGAGGATAACCTTCTGACCTCAGGTGGGGGAATCACTCACCACGGTGAGCCCATCAAGGAAGATGAGGAGCTTACGCCAACTATCGAAAACTTCATAGTGCTGCATTGGCTCCAGTTGTTACATCCTGATCTCCCACAAATAGTCAAGCAAAGATATGGTACAGATCTCCGGTCACGTACCCTGGCTTCTCTCAAGCCTGAGATTTCTCAAGCCCTTACCAGTCTCCTCGAGTCAGTTGAATGTTCTAGAGCCATGCGTGCTGCTGCCTTTCCCCCGCGCAGTCGTAGTCAGTCTACTCCTAGGCGTCCCCAACCGCAATTTCAAAGTCGATCCCGTGCCAAGCCTGCTAAGTCCTGCCCCCTCTGCCTTCAGGCTGGTCGCCCTAGCAGTCACTTTCTTAGTGTGTGTCCCTATCTCCCTGACTCTGATAGGCAGTACATGGCTAAAGCCCGCCAAGTCGCAAAGATTTTTGACAATGATGAGATACTTGCCGATAGCATTGACCCCCAGGATTTTCAGGTTGATCCAGGTACCCACTCTGGTGTAGATGGTGAGGAACCCTCCACTACACTCCGTGTGCAAGTGCGTCAGTCCCCTTACTTTGATGCCTTTTACAAGCATCATGCTGTCCGTATCACTGTTGATAGTGGTGCTACAGGAAACATGCTGCGTGCCTCCACAGCATATGCCCTCGGTTGTACTGTGACTCCCACATCCCAGTCAGCTCGCCAAGCTGATGGCTCGTCCCCCTTGGAGGTTGTTGGTGAAACTCGTCTCACCTTTTCTCGTGATCGACATGTCTTCCATTTTGAGGGCTTAGTTGTGGAGAATCTCGATGTTGAGGTCCTCGCTGGGACTCCATTTATGGAGCGCAATGATGTAGCTCTTCGACCCGCTAAGCGCCAGATTACACTGGATGATGGCACAGTGTATGTGTACGGTTCCACTGGAAAGTCCAAAGTTGGTCATGCTGTGCGGCGTGCACACGTTCTCCGTGCTCCTGCAACAACCACAACTCTCTGGCCAGGGGAGTTCCTTGAGCTTGAGTTGCCTTCCCAGTTTGAGTCTGATGAGATCCTTGCTGTAGAGCCGCGCGCAGACTCCCCTCCTACCTCCCCCTTGCAGGATTGCTTCCCGGTTCCCCAAGTGGTCCCCAGCATAGCCGGTAGGATCCGCATTCCCAATCTATCTGATGCTCCCTGCGTTATTCGCCGCCATTCCCATTTGTGCCAGGTCAACCCCATGGGCATGGAAGATACAGAGCAGTTGCAATCACCTATGTCTGATCAGCAGGCAAAATCTGCCCAGCCTGCTGGGAATCGATCCTCAAGCCGATCTTTTGAGTCAGTGGCTGTTGATCCAGATGGGGTTCTCCCCTCTCAGACAAGGCGCGCCTTCCAGGCACTTCACTCTAGATATGATGGAGTGTTCACTTCATCATTCAAGGGCTATAATGGTGCGTCCGGACCATTCCAGGCTGTTGTGAACATGGGCCCAGTGCAACCACCTCAGCGTAAGGGCAGACTCCCGTTGTATTCCCGTGACAAGCTTCAGGTTGAGTTGCAGGAAAAGTTTGATGACCTCGAGAAACTTGGCATTTTTGCACGGCCTGAGGATATTGGCGTCACTGTCGAGTACGTCAACCCGTCTTTCCTGGTCAAGAAACCCAGTGGAGGTCACCGGTTGGTCACAGCTTTCGCTGATGTGGGTCGCTATTCCAAGCCCCAGCCTTCAGTCTTACCAGATGTTGATTCCACATTACGTAAGATTGGTCAGTGGAAATATCTTGTGGCATCCGACCTTGCCAGCGCTTTCTATCAAATACCTCTCTCCCAAGAGTCAATGAAATACTGTGGTGTGGCTACACCCTTCCGAGGTATTCGTGTCTATACCCGTTGTGCAATGGGAATGCCAGGTTCTGAGACTGCCTTGGAGGAATTGATGTGTCGAGTACTTGGGGACTTGTTGGTTGAAGGTATCGTTGTCAAGTTGGCAGATGACTTGTACTGTGGTGCTGACACACCGCAAGCCCTGTTACAGAATTGGTCTCGGGTGCTACAGGCCCTTGCTGCCTATGGCCTCCACCTATCCCCGACCAAGACTACAGTATGTCCCAAGACTACCACTATTCTAGGGTGGATATGGTCGGAAGGAACCCTTCGCGCAAGTCCACACAGGATGTCCACATTGTCAACCTGCTCTCCTCCCACTACAGTGAAAGGTATGAGATCTTTCATTGGTGCGTACAAGATGCTTGCTCGTGTGCTCCCCAGTTGTGCTGCATACTTGAGCCCCCTTGATGACTCCATTGCTGGCTTCAAATCACAAGACCGTATCCACTGGACAGATGAGTTGCATGATGCCTTCACCAAGGCTCAGACTGCCATTCAGTCCTCACGAACCATCACACTCCCACGCCCCTCTGACCAGTTGTGGATCGTCACAGATGGGGCTGTCAAAAAACATGGCCTTGGTGCAACAATGTACATGACACGAGATCAGAAGCCTCTTGTTGCTGGCTTCTTCAGCGCTAAGCTGCATGGTCGCCAGGTTACCTGGCTCCCCTGTGAGGTTGAGGCGCTGTCTATTGCCACCGCCACCAAACATTTCAGCCCGTATATCATTCAATCACGTCACCCTGTGTGTATCCTCTCTGACAGCAAACCATGTGTTCAAGCATATGAAAAGCTGTGTCGTGGAGAGTTTTCAGCTAGTCCAAGGGTTTCCACATTCCTAACAACTGTGAGCCGATACCAGGTGTCTATTCGCCATCTGGCTGGCTCTGCAAATGTCCCTGCAGACTTTGCCAGTAGAAACGCTCCTCCCTGCCATGAGTCCAAGTGTCAAGTGTGCTCGTTTATCACCCAGTTGGAGGGTGCTGCTGTTCATCGCAGTACCATAGAAGATGTTCTTTCTGGCCGTACACGCATTCCATTTACATCCCGCAACGCATGGGGGCGGATTCAGTCAGAGTGTCCAGACCTCCGCCGTACGCATGCTCACCTCAAGCAGGGTACCCGCCCGTCGAAGAAGCTGACGGATATTCGTGATGTGAAGCGCTATCTCCAAGTTGCTACTATAGCTGGCGATGGCCTTCTTGTCGTCCGGCAGGAACGTGCGTTTCAGCCACGGCAAGAGCGTATTGTCATTCCCCGCAAGGTGCTTCCTGGCATCCTTACTGCTCTCCATCTCCAACTGAGCCATCCTACCCCACACCAGCTCAGACAGGTGGTTTCTCGCTATTTTTTTGCCTTGGACCTAGATGCAGCTATCCAACAAGTCACCCAGGGTTGCCATGGCTGTCTTTCTCTTCGGAATGTCCCTCATGCTGCAACACCCCAGACCACATGTGATCCGCCAAGCGTAGTGGGTGTATCCTTCGGGGCAGATGTCATAAAACGCGCTCGACAGCTCATCTTTGTCCTCAGAGAGACCGTCACATCATATACTTCAAGTCTCCTTATACATGATGAACGCACTGAGACCCTGCGTGATGCTCTACTCCAGTTATGCCCACCTCTCCGGCCACTAGAGGGTCCTCTTGCTGTAGTGCGCACAGATTCAGCCCCAGGTTTTGCAGCCCTCCGAGATGATCAGGTCCTCCATAGGCAGGGGATTACAATAGAGCTAGGTCATACAAAAAATGTTAACAAGAATCCCGTCTCTGAAAAAGCTGTTCGTGAGCTAGAGGATGAGCTCCTTCGTGACGACCCCAATGGTGGCCCGGTTACCCCCCTTGCACTAGCCTTAGCTACGAACCGCCTCAACAGTCGACTCTGTGGTAACGGCCTCTCTGCTCGGGAATTGTGGACTCAACGTGATCAATTCACAAGTGAGCAAATTCCTGTGAATGACAAGGACGTCATCATAGCTCAGCACAACAGACGTCTTGCTAATCATGGTCCTAGCGTCAAGTCGAAGGCTCCCACACGTCCACCCCCCTTGCCAGACACTGACATTCAGGTTGGTGATCTCGTCTATCTTCAAACAGACCGATCCAAGACCCAGTCTCGACATCGCTACCTCGTTTGTACTGTTGAGAATGAGTGGTGCAATATCCGCAAGTTTATCAGCAACCAGCTACGTTCTACTTCATATCGTGTGCGACGTTCCGATTGTCTGAAAGTTCCTTCAGACTTTCCTCCTCTACCGTCACAGCAGTATCAGCCTCAGGAGTGTGATGACGAGAGTGCTCAGCCCCTCACCGTGACGACGGACCATTCCCATTCCATGCCAGATCCTCCTGATTTCTCGACAGCGTTTAATGACTGTATACCCCCTTTGAATTCCCCTGATGTCATGACGGTGCCCCCTGAACCCAGACCCCCCGAACCTCCTGATATCCCACATGAGCTTTCCACTCCACACGATGAACCTGTATCTCTGTCAGCTCCGTCAGTGCCTTCCGGTACTCTAGCTATGCCCTCCCCTGACAGGCGATATCCTCAACGTAGCCACCGTATTCCATCTTATCTCACTGACTATGTCCTCAAATAGATCTATGCTCTGGTGTTTCTCATGTTGTAGAGTACATCTGTACATATTACAGTATTCTGCTATTTACTTTCAAAAGGTCAGTAATGCTGTTGTATGTTAGGCTCTCTGTACAGCAGCATGGTAATACATGCCTTTTCTCATGTGTAGTTATGCATTTTAAGTTTTTTCTGTTGTTGTAGATATTATATTGCATATAAATGTGACAGCTTTGTTAATTCACCAATCTGTTCTGTCATTATATGCTGAGGCAAGACAAGAGCCTTCTGGCATGCTGGCCATAATTTTCATGTGATACATGCCCTCCTTCAATGTCATGGGCCTCAGTGTGGTATCTATAGCATCTGTTCTGCAGATAGTTTACATTTCATCACACATTAGCCATTGTGTTTATGAATGTTAAATGCTATATTGTAATTGTACGTACTTGTTCGTACTATGTCCACACCTCGTTCGTACTATGTCCACATACCTCAGCATATGTTCCGATATTTCCGATCGGTCAAGTTTATAGTCTGCGTCTACCAGCATCCCATGCCCTGTGTCAGTGATATCTACAATTGTTTTGTATAATTTTCAACCTTTTATTTAATTCTGTAAGATGAGTACGCTGCTGTGTTACTGCAGGGTTTTGGTTATTGTCTTCCCAACGTGCCTAGTATATATGTAAGTTTTTCGTTACCTTACTGTTTGAGACTGGAAAGATGCAGTAAGCAGTAGGGTTACTGCAAGGTTTTGGATATTGTTTGTTAACATGTAGAATGTATATGTTTTTCGATTCATGATACAAAAGGAAAGTTTATAAGTTAGGTTTCGGTTTATATGTGTAGTGACAACATAAGTTGCTCGTAGTTTTGGGAGAAGATGTGGTACAAGGCTGTACAGTTTTAGCTGTTCCTTTTGGTCTGGAGTTAGCTCAAACAGATCTTTATGTCTATAGGTGAAAGTGTTATATCGTAAAACGATTTAGTTGTGTTCATCAGGCAGTTTTAATTTAAGTTTGTTAGGATGTTTGAGTATACAAGTGGTCATACCTTACTCGATTCGTTTTGAAGTTTTAAACGAAGTTGAATTGTTTTATTTATTATTTCGATCGACAGAAAGAAAGAAGTGATTACGCCAGTATATTGTTATGTAGACATGTACATGTAATTACTGATGGTTAAAGCGCAATAGCGCCAACTAGTGTTCATTATAATACTGATCTGTGACTGGCACTACTGACGACAATCACGAATAAAACCACTGTTTATACGATCCAAGATCGTCCAGTATTTCTGTTCATAATTGCGCAGAAAAATCCATCTGTCCTGAGGAGTTTTTCTTTTTCTTTTTGGGTCATATTTTGACTTTTATGGCTCTCCTCCGCAGGAGATTCTGTGATGCCAGGCATCCGCAGAACATATCCCCGACGACAAGATACAGACCGATCTTTCGGTCAACTCTTCTTCTTCTTCTTCCATGTGAAGTACTAACCTCTGTGAAGAGTATTTTCATACTTTGTGCGGTGCTGAAACTAGTGTCCCATGCTGCATTGTTTGATGTTGTTTGTTACAATCAACGCATGTACACTGTATAAAAAGTAAAAAGTGCTCCTTGTGCAAGTAAAATTAGCTCCTCTTCCAACTAGATTTGATGCAGTGTCACCCCAACCAGCTGCCTCCTAAACTGTTCTAGGGAAGAAGCAGCTGTCACACTGGTGGGGAGCTGGTTCCAGTCGCATGTGACACTTGTAGAAGCGATGAATGGATGGATGGAACGGCTAATGTACAGCACATCAAACGCATACGCACGGCAAAGCCGCAGGACGAATACATAGCAAAACGCATGTAGTTACAGATGACAAACATAAATAAGCACAGACATAAATGCTGATATCAACATATAGATATCTACACGATATCTACAGCACGTCCACGGTATACGAGTGGGACATGTAATAGACAGAAAGATCCGTCTGTCCGGAGGAGTGTTTTATTTTTTTATTTATTTTATTTTTCCTCCGGGATCCGTGAAGCCAGACACAGTCTCCGTCGAACATATCCCCGACGACCAGATACAGACCAATCTTTCGCTCAAGACATGAAGTTGGTGTTTAACGAATATATACCGGCCTTGCTGCAACTGACTCCTGCAAGGAGGTATAAAAATGTCGTTCTCTGACGTTTGATGTACATGTCATGTGTCGCTCATTTGTTCCTTGTGCGTTTTGTCCTGTGGACATGCAATTCATATTCGTTTCTCATACGTTCCACTGTCCTATACACAATCGCCCCAAGTGCGTTGTTTGAATTATTCAGCCCATAGACCGTGCATGTATGCTCCTCTAAACAGAAACTTTAAACTTTGTCCACCGGATTGATGATTTGAACAACTGATGAGCAAAATATCCTCCGTTTCTCACTGTACCATGGACCTATCCGGCAAAGTGTGACAAGGGCATTAGATGTGCTATTTTTGTCACAATAACCACCAATCTTTAGGTCCTACAGAGTGAAAATTCTCAATCAAAACAGAGCCCCCAAATTATTTTGCACCTAAATGGTACTTAAAAGCCTTTTCAACTTCACCACATTTTCTCCTTTTCAAGAAGTAAGAACCTTTACAAGCTTTTTCATTTTTATATCGGTCACTAGTTCCTGTAACGGAGAGTGAGTAATAGATTTGCTACTGATGGACGAGATGAGGAAATGCCCATGGCTTCTGTCAGTAATGGATATGGTAACTTTGTGTACTGTAGTGTCTGAAGTTCAAGATGGCCTATATATCTTTAGTTACGCTATTAAAACGAAGAACAGAAACCATGAATGAAAGATGTAGAATGTTTCATTTTAGTATGTTTTGAGATATTTTTGTTATGAAGTTCAACTGTCAAATTTAGTGCATGCTTTAAGACATTGTTTGGAATTATAGTAGAGAAACAAGATCCAGCGTGTCGAATATGCATTTTTGAAAGAATTTGATTGCAATTCGATATTCTGATATATTATTCCGGAGGTTTGTTAATCAGAATAAACTAATAAGATTTTGTTATTCCGAAGGATTGTGAATCCTATAAATTAAAAAGGCTCGTTTTTCCGAAGGTTCATTAATCCGAAAATGAAAAGACATTCACTATTCCGAAGATTCAGTCCGAAAATGAAATAAGGTTCATTTATACGAAAATATATCATGAAATGATGAAATAGCAAAAAAGTGCAGTTGAACCTCTCGTATCCGGACAAGTCAAGACCGGGGCTCATCCAGATAAGGGATTTAGCCGGATACGGGAGACTCAATGCTTTATACATGTACATATACATACACATGTACTGATGTAGCCCATTGTAGTACCACATGTAGTAATGTGTATACTGCAACCTTTTCATTGTTACATTTGGGGATGTTTGGGGATGTTGAAATGTCTGGAGGTAAGCAATTTGGAAGGAAATTTGATGTAATGTATGTTAATCATGTTGGAAGTAATATGTAATTCATGTGTGTTTGGGAGAGATCCGGATAAAGGGAGGCCGGATAAGAGAGGTTCAACAGTAGTACGGCGTATCGACGGCGGATGCCCATCCCTGCTCATCTGGGAGACATCCCTGAGGATCCCCAGTACACTCGTGGGCATCCCTAGTAGCCTTGGAGGATACGGCGAAGCCGTGGCCATGCCACGAAAATTTCAAACATGTTTGAAATATCCAGGAGTCTGCTCCCGGTAAGACACACCCATTGCACAGCCGGCAGACATCCGACGGACATACGCCTACACCCAGCAGCTAATCCGGTGCATACGGGAACAGCCGTGGCAGACACGTGGCGTGTGAAGTCATCGGATCCACCACGGCTCCATGCCGGGTGTGCAGGGATGCATTACGGATGGGTTCACGGCTGTGACGGGTGTACCAGGTATGAGGTACGTATGCGACGGATAGCGCCGGCTGATTGGCGGATACTACGTATGATCCGACGAGTGCACTACGGCTTGAGGACAGGTCCACTACGGTTTGGAGGTAGTATAAATAGGAGTGTGCTGGCCCAGAGAAGTCATTCGTATCTCTGCTTTCGACGAGATCACATCGACGTGTACGACAACATAGTCTACAAGAATGCCTAGAGCCAGAGCTTCCAAGAAGCCCACAACTGCTGCTGCGGCTGCTGCTGCCAGAAGAGAGCCGGAAGAACAGCCACTCCAGTCAACGCCTGCTGATGAGGAGCCTGCTGAGGATGTTGAGCCAGCCCGTCCGGTTCCTGGACCTCCTTCGCCAGTTTTGGGCCGGACCTCCAGACCTGGATCATCCTTGTCTCAGTGCAGCTCTGAAGACCCAGCCAGGAGAAGACATGACAAGCTGCACCTGCCTCCCGAAGGTGAACAGAAGGTGGCTGACTGGTTCGTGGACCACGCTATGTTCTATGACAAGGCCCGGCATGACTACAAGGACACTGCCCTGAAGTCCCGGAAGCTGGAGGAGATAGCTGCCTCTCTGTCTGTTCCCTGCTCTGCCCACGCCTTGAAGACCTGGCAGGATTCCATGCGGACATCGGCTGACAAGCTTCTGAAGCAAGGCCCTTCTGGAACAGCGAAGAAGAACCCAATGAAAAGGAGTCCTGGGTGATCCAGAACTTTGGGTTCCTCGCCGACCACATCAAGAGGGTGCCCGGCAGACAGGCTGGTCGGATCATGCGGCAGAAGAGGACCTCCGACTCCAATTCCAGCGAACAGCGCTAGTCAGGTCCCAGGGAGGAGGAAGAACCCAAGGTGGCCTTCATCGAGGAGCCTGTGGCCGGAACCTCCAGGGGAAAGTGGAAGAAGAGAAAGACTGCAGGACCTTCTCCTCTGGTCCAGCAACTCGTCGATGCTGCCCTGCTGACCTCCCAAGCTGTGGAACAGAGGACCAAGGTGGAAGAGGCACCCAAGGACCTCCACAGCCTGCATGTGAAGAACTGGTGCCAGTACCTCTACACCAAGGCCATGGAGCTTGAGAAGGATGACTACCAAGACTTCCAAGCACAAGTGGTCTCCCTGCTGCACCAGGTAAAAAGGACTGCACGCCATAGGAAACAACAGCAGCAACACCAGTTCCAGCATCCACCACAGCCCACCATGATGCATCCCATGCCCATGCAGCACCAGGGCTATGGGATGGCATATGTGCCTATGCAGCCGCCTCCTGCACCTTACAGGATGCCACAGCCAGGGACCTCGACAGCCCAGCCACAGCAGCAGCAACCGGTGCCTTCAACATCAGGACCTGCAGCTACCGACACCGGCCCTCCATCCATCGGCAGCCTGTTGACCTCTTTGGACAACATGACTCCAGGGATTCCAGGGACTCCATTCTCCTTTACCAGTCAGAGTCGTCTTACAACAACATCACCAGCGAGGTCCAACAGGAGCCTTCACCACTGAGCAAGTCTTGCTCCAACTGAAACCCCCGGCCTTTTTCAGGGCCACCAAATTCTCCAAAAAGGATAAACCAATCATCACAGTTCCCTCAGTCCCAAATGAAAAACCCCCTATGCACTTTCCATTTGAATGACCTTTTCCCTTCAACTTTCTTTTTTATCTCTGATACCACTCTCTGAATTTTATTTTCTTTTGGCCTAACTATTACGGGTTTTTATTTATTTATTTTTTTGGCCATGACAAAAGCACTCTTCTTTTTTGCAGGGTCTCATACAAGTACAAGTGTCTACTTTTTAAAATTGTAATAATGAGAAGCACATGACAGCAATAATATGTACAAGTTTTGACAACACACAATAATATGTAATATCTTCTTACTAGTAATACCTATATACATTTAGGAATTTTTACTTACAAAGCTATATACATGACATATAATACAAATATACAAAACGAAATCCACAGGTGCAGAAACTAGGCCATGTCGCCCTGCCACTCAACACTGCCAGCTTCCGAATTGAAGTACTCCACCAGGTACAGTCTCTGTCTCTTGGCTTGTGTTGTCCCATAATTGCCTCTGGGTCCTGGAGCAGCATCTTGCAGTTATCCTACATCCCTCCAGGTACCTGGGATGACTTGATGTGTGGCTCCGTCTTCTCCATCTACCTCGTGGGTCTGGGCAGGAAACCGGATTCACAGCAGGTTATGCAGGCAGCAGCAGGCCAGGACGATGGACTCCACAGTCTTTGGTTGCTGTGGCATAGTTGTCAGGACACAACGAAATCTGGCTGCCAGGATGCCAAAGGCATTCTCTATCACACGTCTGGCTCTGGAGCATCTGTAGTTGTAGATGCGCTGCTCCATGGTCATGTTCCGTAGAGGCAATGGCTTCATCAACCAGCTGCGAAGAGGAAAAGCGTCATCCCCCAACAGGAAGTACGTCACAGGCACTTGGTCACCAGGAAGTGGTTCTGCAGGGGGTAGGCCCAGAGAATCACTTTCCAACCCTTCCCGGAAATCCGTCTCAGCAAACACCCCGCCATCGGATCCAGCTCCATTCACTCCTGCATTGACGTAGATGAACTTGTAGTCAGCATCCACTACAGCCATCAGCACTATGGAGTAGAAGCCTTTGTAATTGTAGTAAATGGAGCCGGACTTCTTGGGACATCTCAGGGTGACGTGCCTGCCATCAACTGCACCTATGCAATGGGGGAAGTTCCAGCGGTCCTCAAACTGCTTCATCACCTGCCTCCATTCATCTGGTGTTGATGGGCAGACTATCACCTCCTCAGCATAGGCGTCGATGATAGCCTCGCAGACCTCCGGAATAAACTTGGAGATGGTGTTGTGGGCCACTCTGAAACCGTACATCAGACTCTGGTAGCTGCTTCCTGTTGCCAAATAGCTCAGGGTAATGGCAAGCTTCAGGCCAGGCTCCAGTGCCTTCCTGCAGAAGGTGTTCTGTCGCTGTATCTTCCCCTGGATCTTCTCTAAAATTTCTTGAAAGATTGCAGCGTTGATGTGCAGGAAATTCCTCAGTCTGCCTTCATCTTCTCTCTGCAGTTCTTGAAGTAGAGTGTGGTAATGGCCCTGCTGCATTCTGCGAAGCAACCATGGTCGTACCCACCATCTTCTTCTTGCTGCTCTACGGGCTGCCTGTTGTTCTCTTTTCTTTCTACTTCTCTCCCTTTCTTCCTCGTCCAGAACCACTACAAGGGCAGTCGTACAAAGGACCTGGGCACTGGTAAGGTAGACATCTTCATCTGTTGTATCCTGGGACATGTTGCCTCTCTGATGACCGAAGTCTTGTGAACGAATGACCAGAGGCTGTGTGGCAGGTCCTTTATATATGCGACTGGCCACAGTCGTGTTGTATCCTTCGGACCAGTCATAATCGGCGGACAGTCGCCGTATTAGCTGTCCTTGCCGACGAGTCGCTAGAGGCATCCCTACTGTCCTTGTATCCGCGGACTGATCCGTACAACCCTACAGAGTGTCCATCACAGCCAGGCCTAACCCCGAATTCGGCGTATCACCCGCCTGACAGCCACCGGGCAGTCGGCAGACATCCTGCACATCTGACGACTCACCCGTGCACTGCATTTTTCCCGTCGCATCTGCCAGCAATCCCCCAAATTACGTTCCGCCCCGCATCCGCCATATTATACCTGTATGTGGGAAGGCCACTTACGAGCTGTGTAGATGCCATGCTGTTCCGGCTCATCCGTGTAGCTGCAGTGTTATACCGTGTGTACAGTCATCAACACTCGTCGACACTCCATCCAGGGCAAAACTATCCCAGAACTCGCCAGATCATTACCGGCATGATCCGGGGATCGCCATGTAGATCCTTGAGGATCCGTGTTTATTTGTGACTGGGGCTTTAATGACCCTCTTGGGTATATGGAATTGGGTGTGTTTCGAAAAAATGAAATTTGGGAATAGCATTATTCCTGTTTAGGATTAACGACCTTTCAGAATAACGAATGTAATTTCATTTTCGAAATTACGATCCTTCGAATTAACGAACCTTCAATGTAGTGCCACATGCTATTCGGATTCTAAATCTTTCTCTATTCGAAAGTCTTTATCTCTTTCTGGATTAACTAACATCACCAAAGAAAACAGAGGTCTTTTCAAGTGTTTGTATTCGGTTAATTCGGTGGTCGAAGGTGAATAATGGAAATTTCACTATGGAAGGAGGGGAGAAAATGCTGCCGATTACCAGTATTGATCCTGTGTAGGATCTGAAGTGAAAATGCTTTGCATTTCTTCGCTTGTTTCATTCAAAATATGAACATACATTGAAAGACAGATGTGCAATGCTTGATCTTTGTGTTATTTATTTTTGTGAAACAGTGCGACCTAAACTATTTTTATTATTTGATCATTTGTAAAGATAGGGCAACAAAATTGGTATAAGAGGTTTTCACCATGCCTAACACTAGTATTACTACCAATAAATATTGATTTCTCTCCATTATGAAACACAATATTTCACAGAATCGTGAACTTGCACAATGACAGAAAGGACCTTTCCATTCACGTGGTCAGTTTGGACCACAGAGAAGTTTTGTCTGCAAGATCGAACACTCTTTTATACATGTAATTTGTGCATGCACAGTAAACTCGATCTTGTGGCTCAAATACCAGTCCAAACTGGCATATCAAAACAAATCATTTGTGTGTGTGTCTCTCTCTCTCAAAAGAAATAATTAAAAAAAAATACTATTTTATCATCCAATATTGCTGCTGATCCCCATCAACCTCAATACAGTAATGTCCCTGTAATTATCAGGGGATTCAGGAGAGCCCTTTTAATCAGACCGACTGAGCAATCTGATAGTACATCCATGACCAGAATCAAGAATTAAATTAGATAATGTTACAATCAAATTAATGAAAACTCCAGAGATAGCTTTCAACAACTAGCTCAAAATGGAATCTTTACCAGGAGCTTAATTATTTTTCAATTTTCCAATTTCTTTTTCACTTCATTTCCTCTAATTTCTGTATCTAGCTCCTCATTAACAAGAGAATCCAAAGAAGTTTTTGCAGACGTGTATTGCACTACGTTCTAACGCCTGCCTCCAGAGGGCTAAACACATCTTAGCAATGTACATGTACTATCTTTTAGGATATGTATATATAATTTTCTCAAGCGCTCACTCGCGGAAATAGTTAAATCGACATAAGGCATGGTCCAGATGGTGAAAACGTCAAATATAGGCCTACATGTGTACATGCCATGACAATACAATACAATACAATCAGATCATTTATATAGCGCCCTTACACAGTCAATGACTGGTTTCACAGCACTTTACAACATTCAGTTACAGATTGGCATCAAAAAGGAAAGTCTTAAGATTCTTCTTGAAGACATCAAGGGATGGGGAAATGCGGACGCACTGAGGTAGATCATTCCACAATCGCGGTGCAGCCGTCACAA
The DNA here is from genome assembly GCA_033980235.1 of Diadema setosum. Lineage (NCBI taxonomy): Eukaryota > Metazoa > Echinodermata > Echinoidea > Diadematoida > Diadematidae > Diadema > Diadema setosum. The sequence continues at coordinate 23,065,149 of CM067069.1, read as the reverse complement.
AAGCATTGTCCCCCGCTCTACTGATTGTTTTGGGTACATGAAGTAAGGTGCTATCTGCACTTGAACGTAGTCCAGGGCGAGCAGAACAGTATGGGGCGATCAGAGATCTAAGATAAGTAGGAGCTTTCCCTTGAAGACACTTGTATACAATTGTCAAGATCTTGAAAGCAATGTGCTGTGCGACTGGTAGCCAATGTAGCTGCTTCAGCAAGGGGGTGACATGATCACGCCTACGGCACATGAAGATGAGTTTTGCGGCACGATTCTGTACCCTCTGAAGGCGCTGGACCTGCTGGGAATTGATGCCATAAAGCAGCGAGTTGGCGTAATCCAGTCTGGATGCACAGATGGCTCTGACGGCATCCTCACATACTTTCTTGTAAATGAATGGTCTAATGCGAGCGATGTTGGACAGATGGTAATGCAGTCCGCGACAGAGATCCGAAACATGCTTGTCCATCTTAAGTGCAGAGTCAAACTGCACACCTAGACTCGTTGCTGACAGCTTAGCTCTGATAGGGATGTCTGAGATGGTAAGCGTGACATTCTCTAAACGATGACAGGATTGTATACTAGCAATTACCACAAACTCAGTCTTGTCACAGTTGAGCTTCAGCATATTGTCTTTCATCCACCCCTGCAGATGTTCAATGCACCCGGACAGTGAAAGAAGAGCTTGTTTTACAGACTCGGGGGGGGGGGGGGGGTTTAGGATCCGCAAAAGCATACAGCGTCACATCTTCCGCGTACGACTGGACATGCACACCATCATACTGCTCAGTTATGTCTTGTAAAGGATGAGTGTACATGCAAAAGAGTCTTGGGCCAACCACTGACCCTTGTGGAACACCGTATTCCAAGGACTCAGGAGTGGACAATTCACATGCAACTCTACATCTACTGGTGCGGCCTGACAAGTAAGAGGCAAACCAGAAATGTGCGGTGCCTGTGATGCAGAACAAGTCAGATAGTCGACGGAGTAAGATGGCGTGATCCACAGAGTCAAAGGTGGCCGAAAGATCGAGTAAAACAACAAAAGCAACAAGTCTTCTGTCCAAAGCTTGAAGGATGTCACTCTTCATCTTCAGCAGTGCCGTCTCTGTGCTATGATCTTGTCGATACGCTGACTGGCAATCGTTCAGGTCATTCAGTTCCAGGTGCTCTGAAACCTGGGCCAGTGCTGCCTTTTCTATTATCTTTGACAGGAAGGGTAGGTTCGATACAGGTCGATAGTTCTTTAGATCATCTCGATCCAGGTTTGACTTCTTTATTAAAGGAGTGACAATCGCTTCCTTAAGACACGATGGGAATTCACCAGAATCTAATGACGACCTGACTATAGACACGATGTAAGGTAGAAATGTGTCCATGCACTCCTTCAGCATCCACATTGGCAAAGGGTCAAGTGAACAAAATTTGTTTGGAGATGAGGAGATAAGTTTACGCACCGTATCAGCAGAAATAACATCAAATTCAGAGAACTCGGCAACACCTGACGTTAGTCCACTGGCTGTGTTATCTCCAGCACTACATGTCGAATTTGCTGATGAGGAAACTGATGAAATCAGGGTTTCACGTATTTTCACTACCTTCTGCTTGAAAAAAGTTGAAAATCTGTTAGACAGATCAATTGCTGAGACATGACATGGCAGAACCGATGGCTTTCTATTCAATAGAGAATTGAGGGCACGGAACACAGTCTTGATGTCAGCATCGCGCAATTGGTCCATGTAGAATGAAGACTTCTCTTTGCGAACAAGTCTGTCAAGGGTATGAATTTGCCTTAAGTACTTGGCGTAATCAGCATCACTGCAACTTTTACGCCAAGATCGTTCAAGCCTGCGTCGGGTACGTCTGGCACAATAGATATTATCAGTATACCATGCTGGACGAGAACAATTTCTGCGCTTCCTTTCAGCGGCCAGGCATAGGTCATCCAGTACTCTAGTGGTGGTAGAGTCGTAGAATTCAGCTTGATCACTGGGCGAGCTATCAAAAGGAAACTGCACGAAGGCTTCGGCAATCCTTGCATTAAACTCATCCTTGTCCAGCATTCGAATGTTACGAGAAACAGATATTTCATGCTGTGACTTGGGTGTAGCTACATCCAGAACACAACTCACGAAATGGTGATCAGAGTACAATTTTTCATGGATTTGACATTTTTTCACAAATGACTCGTCATTGGCTCTCGAAATGATTAGATCAAGAGTGTGTCCACACTTGTGCGTTGGGCCATGTACATGCTGTTGGAGACCAGCTTCTTCAAGAGATGAGAGAAACTGAGTTACATCAGGCTTGTTAGGAATGTCTACATGCATGTTGAAGTCTCCAATTAACAGGAGTTTACCAGAGCGTGTGGTCAGCTCTTTGACTAGCTCATCAAAATCTGCAAGGAAGTCACTTGTCTTCAGCCTGTTACGTATGGACGGTGGAGGTCTGTAGATCAGAACATAGCTCACCATTTTTGCAGGGTCAGTAACACAGACTAGTTCGTAAGTGTTGTGTTTAGGACCAATGTTGACAGTAGAGAGGTTAAGACCAGTTCTATAGATAACAGCGACTCCACCCCCATGGGTGTTATCTCTGTCACGTGATGCATTGATAAATGTATAGCCTGAGGGTGTGCTCTCACCAATCACAACTGGATCCTCACTCCTCAACCATGTCTCAGTCAGAAACATGATATCAGCATTGTTCTCCAGTATGTAGTCGAACAAAAGAACAGATTTATTTCTGAGCGAGTTACAGTTCCAGAGATGAACATTGAGTTTATCATACCTCTCCCTTTGAACAGATACCAGATTCTTGGTGTGTAGTCTACCTTTATGGGAACGTACTGGTTCTCTACAAGCAGTTACTAGCACCGGAATTGAACTGTTATTCACTTGAGAGTATACATACTTTTGTTGCAGTCGACCATTTTGTGCTTCACAAGTGCCAGTCCTATTACGAATATGTCGTCCACCTCTCCTGCCTCTCATGTGACTTATACCTAACTCCATGATGCGAGCATAAGTATCCGGGGGTAGATGTTGTGTACCAAGCATGGGCGTAAATCCCGGGGGGATGGGGGGATATATCCCCACCCCCCTAAAATGGAGGAGGGGGGGATGGCCTGTACAATCATCCCCCCTGAATTTTGAAGAAAAAAAAATGGAGGAAGCAGAAATGTGATTGTATCAATTTTGGCATATTGCATACGTTTGTACGCCGGCCTTCAGACATGTAACAGAGCTGAACAGTACGATGTATTCTATCTTGTAGGAAATCGAATGCATAATTTTCTCAAGCGCTCGCTCGCTTCGCTCGCTCGCGGACATGGACATACACTGTAAGGTATGGCTCAGACGTTGACAACGTCAAATAGTGTAGGCCTACATGTAAACATGCTAAGACGAGAGTAACTTGGGACCATCTGCAAAATATGTACGAAAACAAACAAACAATAACAAAACTATATTGCTATAATTGAACCCCCTCCATTTCCTGAATCATTCATGAGGAACGACAGTGACTGATAATTCAGTCAAGATACATCTATGGGTATACCCAGGGAAGATCAGGGGCGTCGAAAATATCTCGGGGGGGGGGGCAAAGGGCATTTGCCCCGCCCCTACGAAAGTGTTTAGGCAGGCAAATCATTTATCCCCCAAGCAATTTCCAAGATGAGGACAAATTTCGAACTTTCTTAATGGAATTATTGTCCAAATACCGCCAGAACTATACACCAAATCGTTGAATTGCAATCATAAACATGCAAAAGCTCCGCTATACTGGATCCCTTGATTCTCGGATTAAGTGTTCAATTCCATGTGAGAAAAACCGAAAAATCAACCACAAAGTAATACATTCAAAGATGTGTTTTCGGTAACTTCAAAACCGGTCAAATACGAAACAAAAAGTGGAACATTCTAAATGATGGCCATTCATTGAGTAAAAATGAATTGAAATACAGCATCATATATTATTTTTGATCGCCAATCAGATACGTTACCGCAAATTTACATGTTGTAATGGACTCCTAACTTTGAATTAAATTCATTGTTTTGATCCAATTTCTGTTCAGGAAAAGACATCTGTCCCCCCTAAAGATATTGGGGTTTTTCAAGAGGTAAAGACGTTGTCATCCCTTGCTAATTGGTAGAAATTATTTCTGTGTGGTAGGTTGAAATATGTTTTTTTGCTGAAATGAAATATAACCTTAAGATTCACTTTGTATTTTTAACAAACTTCGCTTACAAATAAAGTTTCGAATGCCACAAATCATGCAAAGGGAACGATCCGATCTGGAATTTGCACAGGAAACAAATATGAATTGCTTTCCCGGGGAAATAACTACTGAAAAACATCGAATTGCCTTTGGTAACGTATCTGGTAAAATATGACTAATAATTTTAGCTGTGTGTGAAGCAATAAATATCACCTGTTTAATTATTTACCTTATGAATTGATGTAAAAATGAATGATGTAAGCCAAAATTAACCATTTTAAACATTGTACGTAATATTTAAACTATGAAATGTAGTGGAAAAGAGCCCTAAATGTGAGAGCCGAGTTCTTCATTCACAGAATATTCTCATCTTACGTCTGATTGTATTTATCCATCTGACTATAAATATTCATTAAGTTTTGATGGATAATGCAAATAAGGTTTAAAAAAATATATTTTTGCAGGCACTTAGAGGGAAGTAGGTACAGTCTCTATGAACTCGATATACTAAAAAGTTTTTTGATCTATAGTAACGTATTTGGCTCACCCTTTTAATGAAAATGAATAAATAATTGTTCAACTTATCAATGAATCTTGAGTAGTTCTTCATATGTTGAAAAACACTAGAATAAATATGCAACAGAACACTGAAACTTTTCTCGGAAGCTTTTCATAAACTACTTTTTACTCTTTCAAAGTTAGGTAACGTATCTGGCGTACCGTAAATGAATCTGTCGGTGAAGTTACAGAGCAATTTCTACTGAATATTCTTCATTTGAACATAACTTTGATTTTTTATGGGAGCGTCATTCTATGCAGAATTGTTTTATGAACACTTTGTTTTACATAACATTATTTGTCGCCGTGGGTGCCCTGAATAATACGTAACGTATCTGCTAAATCTGAAAAGCAAAAAACTGATATGCTGAATCATAGCTTCGTCTTGTAAAATAAACGTTAAAAGTTGTTGCATAGAATATGAAAGTGGCTGGGTTTTATAGAATAGAACTTTTCAGTTTGTGAGCACACAACGATTTGTTTGTCAAAACATTTACAATTTTTTTTTCAGCATTTTGATTATGTGGTAACGTATCTGTCGGAAAACTTGGCATTAAGTTGTGAGACACTGACGCAGAAAGAAAAATCATGTGGAAGTGTTGCTCTTTTTCACCTCCCTGTCCTTTTGGTGTAAGAATATAATCCTGAGGTCCAACAAAACGAAGCATGTAATGTGTAGGGATGAATTTTGACCAGATTTGATCCCCTGGAAGCGCAAAACCAATGATAGTGGGGGGCGCAAGGGATTTTTGGTTCAAATTTTTCCAAAAGCACCAAAATTTGGCACACATGTAGCCCAAACCATACTATTTCGATTTTTGATGGGCGCCAAGAAGGGCGCCCTCTGGGGCGGTCATATTGGCAAAATCCAATATGGCCGCCATATAGGTTTAAAGGTCACTTGCATTTCAAAACATAAAAGGGTTACAATCATTTAAAAAGTCAGGTTAAGAGGTTTTCTGGGTCAAGGAATTCGAATCTGAAGTTGTTTTTATGGTCTGAAGTCAATTTTTCCTTTTAAGGTGACCTTAAGGTCATTTAGGGGTCAAGCATTTGTATTCATAACAGTTTATTGAAAAAATGGCTTGCCCATGGTCAATATTCCAGGAATGCCAGCCTAAGTACAGTGTAATAGAATTGCAGTTGTCGACGGCTGAAAAAGGCGTATTTCTTGTGAAGGGCGCCCTCCGGGGCGGCATATTTACAAAATCCAATATGGCTGCCACCTACGTTTAAAGGTCAGTCCATAAAAAAAAAAAAAACTTTAAAGTGTTACAATAATTTGAAAAGTCAGCTTTAGAGGTTTTATGGGTCAAGGGATTCGATTCTGGAGTTGTTTTTATGGTCTGATGTCAACTTTTCCTGATAAGGTCTCCCTAAAGGTCATTTGGGGTCAAACCATTATATTCACAAAAGGTAATTTAGAAAATGGCTTGCCTATAGTCAATTTAGGAGGAATGCCAGCCCTGCTAATAGAATTGCAGTTGTTGAGGGCTGTGAGAGAGGGGGAGGTGGGCTTTCTCACGAGTAACATCAATATATCTGCTTTCATGTTAAGATTTCAAACACTAGGCATACACTCATGAATTATAATAAGAACCCCTTTCTGAGAGTAATTAGGTTTAAGAGTGTTTAAGGGATCTTACTACGGTAATTTTTTTCTGCATCATTTCAATCATGTCCTGTTATAATATGGCTATACAATCTTTTAAGTGAGGTTCTGTCCAAAGCTATGGAATATCATAGTTCATGTGAGAATCATTCCATTAATTATTTTTACATTGCAGGCGCTAAGAGGAAATGTCCTCACCGACTGGTCATATCTGCGGAATTCAATATATTTGCATTTGCTTTAATGACAGCCAAAAGAGCTACTCAGTAGTTAGAATTATGGGTAATGCCCTTTAAAAGAGTTTTCAAGATTTGATTATGGGATTACTATTTTCATCTTCATCTGCAAGGAATGCAATAAAAACATACATATATGAAAAATAGAATCCTATTGCTACCTAACATATTAATCGTTTAGCAATAAGGGGGGGGGGTACTCTCTATATTACCTGCGTCCTTGACGTTGTCACTAAAAAGAGAAGTGTTTTTATTTCTCTGTTGCAGTTCAGGGATCCTCAATCACAATGGATATTCAAAATTCAGATTTAAATTCAATGGAATAATAACTATGAAGAACACTCCTAATCTGGATGAAAAAAGAAAAAAAAAATCTGTCGTGTTTAAGAGAGTTTTTATAGTACATTAGGTTGGCATCAATTTACTATTTTCGAACTTGTGTAAGAAAGTTCGATTCTAAAGTCCTTGTAGGAAATTTATCTGCCTCCACAGCTAAATATGCCGTTCAGAGAACATGACGGTCCTGGTGACGCCATGTAGGGAACAAGCATATTCACAGGTGCCACAGTGACACCATTAACAGGGTACAGATTAGATATGCTATAGTACAACTTTCATGACACCTTCTAGGGTCTGTTAAGATTCTATCCAAAGTGCTTGGACGCAAATTGGTATGATATCACAAGACTTTATAAGTTGGTATCTCGTTGGTATGAAGACTACTATAGGTTGCAACTCTACTCTCTGCAACATCTCTACGACGCACGTCTCCTGGAGACGAGCCCAATCTCCAGGATTGGCAGGAGAATCGAACATTTCCGATTTTTGCAGAGACTATTTCCGTCTTCCAGCTTGTCTCCGAGACGTCTCTGCGAAGTCTCCATCACTGTGGCCATGTCGTGGGGACTAAATTTGTCTGCAACATCTTCGAGATGTCCCCGCATCTTGTGGAGACCGTAATAACATAATGGCGACGAAAGGGAGAAGTGGCCGAGAAAAGACGTTTCTGATAAGTCCCTGCGACTGCAAAAGCCGTGCCAACATCCCCGTGACTTCCAAGCAAATAAATTGTCCCTTTGTTTGAAGACGTCTTGGACATCGCCTTGGAAATCGCGTTAGTTGTGACAGCGAAAATAATTTCTTCGAGACGCTGGCATTGCGACAATGTCTCCTCCCGTCAGATAGGCCCTCAATCCCCTCCCCCCCCCCCCCCCCCACTTTAGGTTTGCAGCAATATCAAACTACTGACCATGGCTCGTCTGACACCTACTCTACATTGTGCATTTTCACCTTCATTCATTCATTCATTCATTTCATTCATTTTTTTTTTCACTTCCATGTTTTCCACCTCCCAATGCATGCCTTGAAACAGCTGTGGTGCAGAAAAATGAAATTTGGTACTGAAGCATTGCGGAGAGTGGCTGATAGTACTAGTAAATGTCCTGTACCTGTGCCATCTTTCCTCTCCACTCCCTGAAGTCAGGGACCACATCAGATAGGGTGGTTTCTGATGATCTGCTCCCACGTTATGACGAGATGATGCCTACCCTCGTTGACGCAAGTTGCCCCATAAACCTTGTTGCTCATTAGTCCTTGCTGGACATGAGCACGATTATTAAAGTACTGTGTAGTCAATGTGTCAGTGAGCTCTTGTTTGCTGATCCATACTGCTTAGGCATTTTGCATGCCACATCAAAGCAAGTCTGAAGTAATGTCGCACCCTGTCAGTGCCTGATGTTGGGCTCTGGAAGAGACGTATGCTGTACAGGAAAGAGCTGAAAAGGCCTTTATCTTTTCAATACCACGACCCACCCGTAACTCCCTCAGATCAAAGGGATTAACAAAAAGCACACTACCGAAAATGTGATGTTATGCTCATCCATGCGATTGTATACTGTTTTCAGAAAATGCTTTCAGAAAACATTATGTCATCCTTTGTAAGGATATCTTTGCGTAGATCGCATCTAAGTTGTTGGAAAGCTGAAGGGTTGTGAGATCACAATTCCTGTTGGATATTTCCGTCTCAAATCAGGTGCTCAGGATGAGTTGTCCGTCCCATTTATTCTTGGATATCTGTGCGCTGATAAATGAGGGCAGTTCTTGATTTTTCAATCTTAATTTTCAGGAAGCCGCTACGCTCTTCCGATTATAATTTGAGATTTGAGTGGTGCCATCACCATCTCTTGTCAGAGGACTGCACAGTGTTGCTGCGCAAAAATGTTAAGATTATTTTCTTCAGGATCAGTATCCCATACAACATCTCTAGTCATTTGCGCTTTCAGTAAAGAAACGATTTCGTTTAATAAAAACAGAATAAAAAAAGATAAGAAAAAACCTTCAGCTGAATTGTCTTCACCTACTCTGATACGATATTGCCATTAAAGGACTTTAATGATCGAATTTAGTTAACTGCTCCTAGAATACTGGTCTGACCTGGATTGAGGAGCTCGATTCCCCGGAAGCAAGGGAGAGCAGGCATACATCAATTTCAGCAGGAGGAGAATCATATCGCTTGCCAGCTGGAAAGTTATATAATGACCATGAAAGGTGACGAGGTGGCTCAGTCGGTAGCGTATGGCTTGCGGTCTAAAGACTTGTGTTCCGGCGCGGGTTCGAATCCCACTTATCTCAAGTCTAGCTGAGCAATGGTGTCTGTTGTCATACTGTCCCCTCTAGTAGAGGCACAACACTTTGCACCTCATCACTTGGATATAAAAAGTGGAAGTCCCTTGTGTGAAAGAATCACAAACCCAGACACATGAAAAGATCCCGAATCGGCATTCCGTTATCGGAAAACTCAAGATGCATAAACCGGTAAAGTGGTCCACCCCAAGTACATACAACTGACCAGCTAGTTGCATACGGGCTATCCAGCTATCTCGTCAGAAGGAAAAACGAGGACAAAATAAGATTAGGCGTGTTTATTACCCTCTTTGCCATTGCACCCTCATTCGGCACCTTGGAATAGGATGGCGGCCGTATTTAAGCATATATATATATATATATATAAATATATATATATCATATAATATATTGAAACAATAAAAAGGTAAAACGGACCAGACACAATTGATAAATAGTAAACCTTTGAGCAAAGAGAATGAGAAAAGAAAACGAAACCGATGGAAGCCCGTTTTCTGTGCTCAAAATGTAAATATAATTATATATATATATATATATATATATATATATATATATCTTAAACATAATTTTTTCATTTATTTGTCATAGTCATCATTGATATGTAGGAGGATGGAACCGCTCTTGACCCTAATCAACCATTGAAGGAGTATGGAAGAGATGACAAATGGGACAAAATAGGGGTACCAGTGAATTGCAGTCTAATGCTCACAGACGCCATTTCGAAAAATGCATAAAACGCCTGATTTGACTCTTATTTGACCTTGAAAGTGACCTTGAGAGGTGATAGTGACCTTGAATTGCAGAAATGATATTTAGAATCACATTCTCTAACCCCGTAATATCTTCCACGTGGGATTCATAACATTAATCAACATTTTCAATTTGTAACTGCAGTTGACCTTTAACCCGGATGGCGGCCATATTGGATTCCACCAATATGGCGGCCCCAAGGGTTTTTAGTCTTGGCGCCCATCAAAAATCGAAAGAGTATGGTACAAGGGACCTATGAGCCAAATTTGGTGCTTTTGGAAGAATCTGAACCAAACAACCCATTTTGAGCCCTTAGGCCCCCAACTATGAGCAAAATTCGGTCACGTATCTGGGGTAACGTATCTGTGGTAACGTATATGGTCGATCATGTTATTATGAGAGCGATATCTGCCGAATATTTCTCACTTGTACTAAACTTTAATGTTGAATCGATGCGTCATTCCGAGGAGTATTGTGTAATATACAATTTGTCTGACATTGCAATATCTGTCGCAGTGGGTGGCGTGAAATGTATGTAACGTATCTGTCCAAATAAAAATGTAGAAAACCGATATTTCAAACATTGTACCGTATTCTCAATAAAAAGCTGTCGCACAAAAAAATTTAAGTACTTGCAATGTATGAGGTATATCCTCAGGGTTTCATATACACAGGGTCATTGCATAGTCTTGTTATTTAAGCAATGCTGTAACACTAAAGAAACTGGTAACGTATCTGGCGGTGAATTTGGCGACAGGTTTCAAAAGGCTATAAAAAAGAAGTCAATAAAAATTTTGGAACTTTTCGAGTATTGTGATTAGCACATATGATATGCTCATCGTCCATGCAAATGATATTTGAAAAGTGTGTTTGTGGACGGAGAGGAGCAATAAAACATAATACCAAAATAGCCGATGACACTGCGTTTTGGGGGTCTTAACGAAGTTTAATAGCAAAATTTTATACAAAAACGCAGACAACCGCATTTGATCGTGTTTATTTTTAACAAATAATGTCCACGTGATATAATATAAACATTTAGATAGTATCTAATAGGTTTCAGGGAACCGCAAACTGTCATGGAATGTCGGCGACACCAAAATTCCGTATTTGCACACTTTTACTGAGAGTGGGCCAAGTACACTGTTGAGATTGACGTATATTTCCCTAATTTGTCAAAGAGTGTGCAGCATATCTTTCACTTAACAAAAGCTCCCTCATATGCAGAGGCGTCGATGGGGGGGGGGGGACGGTTCCCCCATAAAAGTGGGACAAACCAAATCGCAAAAATATAGCTAAAAACGGCAGTCTTTGGGGTGTAAAATGTCAAAATTTTAAAGCTCGCTCGCTCCGCTCGCTCGCATTTAAGCGCTAAGCCATTCCCCTGATGTTGCTACCAGTGATTGACAGCAGTTGCGCCCGGTGCGCCCCCCCCCCCCAATCTCCAAAGCAAAAAGTATAGCTACAAATGGCAGTTTTTGGGACTGTAAGATGTCAAATTTTTTCAAGCTCGCTCGCTTCGCACACTCGCATTTAATCATTATGCCATTCTCATGATGTTGCTGCCATAAATTGCCAGCAGTTTTCGCCCGGTGCTCCCCTTAATTTCCAAAGCTAAAAATAAAGCTACACAAACGGCAGTTTTGGGACTGTAATAAGTCGAAATTTTGAAGCTCGCTCGCTGCGCTCGCTCGGATTTAATCATTATGCCATTCTCCTGATGTTGCTGCCAGTAATTGCCAGCAGTTTTCGCCCGGTGTGCCTCCCCTTAATTTCCAAAGCGAAAAAATGCAGCTACAAACGACATTTTCTCGGATTGCAAAATGTCAAAATTTTAAGGCTCGCTTGCTCCGCTCGCTCGCATTTAATCGCTATGGCATTCTCCTGATGTGCTGCCAGTGATTGACAGCAGTTGTGACCGGTGCGTCCCCTTTAATTTCCAAAGCGAAAAATATAACTACAAATGGCAGTTTTGGGGACTGTAAGATGTCAAAATTTTCAAGCTCGCTCGCTTCGCACACTCGCATTTAATCATTATGCCATTCTCATGATGTGGCTGCCAGTAATTGCCACCAGTTCTCTCCCGGTGCTCCCCCTTAATTTCCAAAGCTAAAAATAAAGCTACAAACGGCAGTTTTGGGACTGTAAAATGTCAAAATTTTCAAGCTCACTCGCTTCGCTCGCTCGCATTTAATCATTATGCCATTCTCCTGATGTTGCTGCCATGACGAACTGCCAGCAGTTGCGCCCTGTGCGCCCCCCTTAATTTCCAAAGCGAAAAAATACAGCCCAAAACGGCAGTTTTTTTTTTTGTAAAATGTCAAAATTTTCAAGCTCGCTCGCTTCGCTCGCTCGCATTTAATTGTTATGCCATTCTCTTGATGTTGCTGTCAGTAATTGCCGGCAGTTTCACCCGGTGCCCCCCCCCCCCCTAATTTCCAAAGCGAACAAAATACAGTCACAAACTGCAGTTTTGGGACTGTAAAATGTCAAAATTTTCAAGCTCGTTTGTAACAGTTTGTCAGAAATATATCACTCTCCTCCAACGGCGTAGCCACGATTTGATCTTAAGGGGAGCGGTTAGTCTGCGAGGGAGGGAAGCGACCGAGCCCGAGCGAGCGGAGCGAGCGAGGGGGGGGGGGTGTGGGAGGGGGGTTTCCCCCCTCCCACGGTAAGAACTTTTTGCGTTTTGATGTTGTAAATGGTGCGATTTGATGCATGTTTTTGCGCGTGTTATCGAATTAAAACAGTCCCACTTGTTTAAGGTACCAATATATTTTCATGTCGATTATCATTGAACAATTTGGCTATAATATGATATCATTTAAATAAATGTCTTGTATTGATTCTTACACTGAATATCATGAACGCGACTGAACCCGAGAGAGCGGAGCGAGCGAGGGAGGGGGGGGGGTGTGGGAGGGGGTGTCCCCCTCCCACCGTGAGAACTTTTTGCATTTTGATGTTGTAAATGGTGCGATTTGATGCATGTTTTTGCGCGTGTTATCGAATTAAAACAGTCCCACTTGTTTAAGGTAACAATATATTTTCATGTCGATTATCATTGAACAATTTGGCTATAATATGATATCATTTAAATAAATGTCTTGTATTGATTCTTACACTGAATATCATGAACGCGACTGAACCCGAGAGAGCGGAGCGAGCGAGGGAGGGGGGGGGGGGAGGGTGTGGAAGGGGGTGTCCCCCTCCCACCGTGAGAACTTTTTGCATTTTGATGTTGTAAATGGTGCGATTTGATGCATGTTTTTGCGCGTGTTATCGAATTGAAACAGTCCCACTTGTTTAAGGTACCAATAAATTTTCATGTCGATTATCATTTAACAATTTGGCTATAATATGGTATCATTTAAATAAATCTTGTATTAATTCTTACACTGAATATCATGAACGCGGCTGAACCCGAGAGAGCGGAGCGAGCGAGGGAGGGGGGGGGGAGGGTGTGGGAGGGGGTGTCCCCCTCCCACGGTGAGAACTTTTTGCATTTTGATGTTGTAAATATTGCAATTTTATGCACGCTTTTGCGCGCTTTATCGACGTGAAACAGTCCCACTTGTTTAAGATAGCAATATATTTTGATATAGATTATTACTGAACAATTTTTCCTATAAAATGGTATGATTTAAATACACTTCTTGTATTAATTCTTTTCACTGAATATCATAAACGCGACTGAACCCGAGCGAGCGGAGCGAGCGAGGGGGAGGGGAGGGTGTGTCCCCCTCCCACGGTGAGATCTTTTTGCATTTTGATGTTGCAAATGGTGCAAATTGATGCATGTTTTTGTATGTTTTAACGAGTTGAAACAGTCCCACTTGTTTAAGGTTGCAGTATATTCTAGTGTAGATTATTATTGCACAATTTGCCAATAATATATATAAAATGGTATCATTAACATAAATTTTTGCATTAATTCTTACTCTCAATATCATTGACGCGACTGAGCCCGAGCGAGCGGAGCGAGCGAGGGGGAGGGGGTGTCCCCCTCCCACGGTGAGATCTTTTTGCATTTTGATGTTGCAAATGGTGCAAATTGATGCATGTTTTTGCATGTTTTAACGATTTGAAACAGTCCCTCTTGTTTAAGGTTGCAGTATATTCTAGTGTAGATTATTATTGCACAATTTGCCAATAATATATATAAAATGGTATTAACATAAATTTTTTGTGTTAATTCTTACTCTTAATATCATTGACGCGACTGAGCCCGAGCGAGCGGAGCGAGCGAGGGGGAAGGGGAGGGTGTGGGAGGGGGTGTCACCATGGTGAGAACATTTTGCATTTTGATGTTGCAAATGGTGCAATTTGATGGATTTTTTGCGTGTTTTATCGACTTGAAACAGTCCCACTTTTTTAAGGTAGCAATATATTTTCATGTCGATTATTATTGAACATTATGGCTATAAAATGGTATTATTTAAATAAATGTCTTGTATTAATTCTTACACTGCGTATCCGGGCAATTACCCCGAGAGGGCAATTACCCCCCGGCCAATTACTGGTTGGTGGTAAGGTTAGAGTAGAAATTAGGGTTAGGATTAGGTTTAGGGTTAGGCGTTTGGGTTAGGGTTAGGGTTAGGTTCAGGATTAGGATTACGATTAGGGCCAGGGGAAGGGTGCGGGGTAATTGCCCAGGGGGTAATTGCCCTAGACCCCTCACACTGAATATCATGAACGCTGTCTGTTCAGCAATCAAAAAGAAAAAGCATGGACACGAGTGGCATTTTCCCTCCCAAACGAAGATGATTTTGCATTTTCAGACCTTTAATTCAGCGATCTGGTGCAAATTTTTGGTGCAATACTTTTTCATCGAAGTGTTAAAATCACGGAATTTAACTCATATTCCGAATGTGCATCATCTGTGTGTATATGTACAAAGTCTAGTGAAGAAGGGAGATAGGGGAAGGAGGATTCCCCCTCCCGCTCGGCGGAGCTTTTGTGTTTTAAGTACACTTTTTGTGGAAAATTCGGAAATTGTCATTCCCAAAAATGTACTAGGTCTAAAGTGGGTAACAAGCAATGGAATGGTGGCAAGATACCTCTCCCATATTCAAGGGAGCCTTTTTTTTTCAGTTTTAATCTTTTAGAACTGAAGTTCAACAATCTGGCGTACACTTTTGTTGGAATATCTGGAAATTTTTCAATCAGAAGAGAAGTGTAGCAAGTCTGTGGAAGGAGATTCTATATAATTTTCTGATTGCAGTTAAACGTTTTGGTGCACACATTTTTTGTCAAATTTGGAAAACTGTTTATGTTCAAAGTGTAGCCACAGTCTACATGCATGGGGGGGGGGGGAGGGGCGGGCGAGCAGGAAGAAGGCGTGGGCGAGTGTTATCTCCACCCTTCCCGTACGATGGAGCTTTTGCTTTTTTTAAGGTTGAAATTGAGATATTTCGTATACGCACATTTGATGGAATATATGGGAAATCATTTTAAAAAAATGATGTGGGGGGGGGGGCTTAGGGAGGAAAGGGTCGATAAAAAAGGGAAATTCCCCTTGTACATGAGGGAACATTGAGTTTTCGGAATATAAGTGATAAGTCATGTGCACTCAGAATTTTTCATAATTTTTTGTAAATCTAAAAAGTGTACTAAGGCTAGGGAAAGAGGCACAGAGGGGGAGGGTCTGGGAGGGGGTATCCCCCTCCCAAGCACGAGAGATTTTGCATATTTTGAACTGAAATTCAACGATCTTGTGCACACTTTGAGTGAAATATTCAAAAAATTATGATCTTATTTGATGAAAGGTTGAAAAGGAGATCCGCTTCATGTGCATGCATACAGTATACACGCATTTTTTTTTTCCGCCTCGCAAATCCCCGGTCCAAATCTTAGGGGGGGGGGGGGCGACCGCCCCCATCGCCCCCCCCCCCCCTGGCTACGCCAGTGCTCTCCTCCCACTTTATATTTCATGCAAAAGAGTGAGACATCCGATCCCTGTAAAGTGTGTGTGTGTGTGGGGGGGGGGGGGGGGTTACCAAGCTTCTCTCACCCCCCGTCCCCCTCAAGGCTGCGACGGTTCGGTTATGGGCTTGTAATCGTGGTGATGGTGACTATCGCCGATCATCCCCCCCCCCCCCCACTCCTCAGTATGGATATACGCCGTTGGTACCAAGGCTGTGGCGAAGAGAGTACAAGGCTTGCCTTGTGTAGCACACATTAGAGCCATTGGTATGAGAGCCTGGCTTCACAGCACAAGGTATTGAAGAAGTGCACTCATCCATTGTCACACTATTCATCCAAGGTCCAGAAAGAAATCCATCTATTGTAAGTGGTCTTGTCAATGGTGTGTAGCAAACAGCAACTGTCCCTGCTTCATGCACTGTGCTAAGACAGTGTGTAAAAAGCAGTAGCCAAGCAACCCAAACCTGCATGAAAATCATACCAATATTACTCCACAACCAATTGACCAAATGATGTTCAAAGTGTCCAGCCAGTGGGCAGTTCCATGTAGAACCATCTGACACAAGATTTGAGGAAGGAAATTACAGTCAATGTCCCATAAAAATCAATCACAGGAAGCAGAAATGGCAGCAGCACAACAGCGCCAGTGCATCACAACTCGGGACCATCTGCAAATTACGTATGAAAACAAGCAAACAAACAAACCAAAAAATACCACCATAATTGAACCCCCCCCCCAATTTTCTGAATCACTGAGGAAACGATGACTCTGATGATTCAGTCAGGATACATCAATGGGCATACACAGCGATGATCAGGGGCGTCGACCGGGGGGGGGGGGGGGGGGGGGGGCCAAAGGGGCATTTGCCCCGCCCGTTCCCCCATGGAAATGTTTGGGGCAAACAAATCAATTTGTTCCGAGATGAGGACTCTTTTTTTTTCTTGAACTTTTTTGATGGAAAGTTATCCAAGTACCACCAGAAGTATAATGCACCAGATCGTTGAATTGCAATCATAAACATGCAAAACCTCCCCCACTTTACTTGGTCCCTTTCGACAGACTTTGTACACTTTGAGATTGACGCATTTCCTAATATTTTATCAAAGAATGTACAGCAGATTTTTCATTTACAAAAGTTCCCTCATATGCAGAGGCGTCGATGGGGGGGGGGGGGGGGTTCCCCGTAAAAGTATAAAAATATCGTTTTGCTCATTCTCGTAATCCCCGATTGGTTTTGAAAGAAAACTGTCTTAATATTTCACCCAAAGATGGTTGAATTTCACTTTTGAAAATACAAAAATCTCCCTCGCATAAAAGGTAGATAGGCCTACCCCCTCCCATACCCTCCCTGTTAGGTCCTTTCTACTTAATACACTTTTAGATTGACACATTTCCAAATGTTTCATCTGAAGTGTCCATAAGGTCTGTCACTTCGGTTAAAAAGAAAAAGAAAAAGAATGCAAAAAGTTCCGTACGGTGGGTGGGTGGGTAGATACTTTCAATTAACCCTAATTCCCACCGCTTAGTTTCCCTCCATAGATTTGGTATGCTTCTGGGATTGACAATTTCCCAAATTCCATCAGTTTACGAGATATTTTCATCTTAATTCCAAAAATACTAAAGCTTCCTCGTATGCAGGTGCGTCGATCCTGGAGGGCTAGGGGGCAAACATGTCATTTTGTCCCCAATAATTCCCGAAATGAGGAAAATTTCCTTGCTTTTTTGATTGAAAATTGTCCAAAATATTTCACCCATATTGTGCAGCAGATCCTTGAATTTAAATTCTGAAAATGCAAAATCTTTCTCGTGTGGGAGGCTTCCTCGTGTGGAAGGGGGAAACCCCTTCCTACACCCTTCCCCATTTCGTCCCCAATTATAATTCTTTAATACACTGTGGAGAGTTGGGCAAGTGCAGAATATTTCATTAAAAAGTGTGCATCAAATCTGTCACTTCAGTTCTAATAAATTCCAAAGTTCCCTCATCCTCTTTAACCCTATATCTGTCACATACGCCGTAGCCAGAGTGCTCAGGCATTTTGCAGTGCACAGACACAAGATTGTTGATGGCCATTTCTGATTATTATTATTGACATTAATGTGTCATGTTATACATCATTTGAAAGCTTATGGTCTAAACTTTCATTTTCCATAATAATCTGAGTGAGGGCGCACTTCAATTTCAAGTAGGACGCCCTCTTATGTCACATAATTATCAATGTAGACTTATTTCTACATGTTACCACCTCATTTTTCCACACAACATGAGCTTGCATCACAAAAAGGTCTCATAAATGTTGTAGAGAATTAATTCAGCTTTCAGATGGTATGATTTTTTTCATCAATAGCATCAGTACTTTTCATTTTATGAACAAAAGTCTGTGGCAATTACAACGTAGATTTCACACATTTTGTGTAATTTCTGATTTTGTGAGTGATGTTGGCCTGAAAGTAGACAAAGCGTGTTTGTATCTTGTCAAGCTGAAAATATAAATTGAATTGTTCTTTTTCCTTTCAAATTTATATTAATCTTGTCCTATGATAATGCCATAATGATAAGATAATCTAAGGATAAAAAATGTTATTGAAAATATTCAGACGTTGGAGTGTCCATGCATTCCAGTTGATCATCATATGCTAGTCTACGACTTTCTGCACTTTCCTTATTGAAACAGAATTAACTATCACAGCAGTCATTTTCTCTATGATAAACCTGCATTGAACTGAAGTTTCGCATAGTGACGGTTTCATCATTAATTATAATAAACAGTCAAACATACCCCAACATTAAGACTGTACAGCTTCAGGCCGCCAGCAGGAAGCTACTGTAACCCTATTGCTCCTTACACCTGCCCCGCTGGCCCCGGCTAACTAGAGACCCATTGCACTGCTGTTAGTGCTGAGTAAACAGTTGCAACTCCTGCACCGAATGTGCAGTGTTCATCTATTCTTCAGATCATTTATGAGGCCGATATTACTGAAACTGTACTCCTTCACAGAATTCAGAGATGTTGAAATCCCTAATCTGAATGTTTTCACTTCATGTTTTACTATTTTGACTTAGATAAAATAGATGAAAATTGACCCACGTGTACGATCTTTTGATCGCTCGCGGCGATCTCTATTACAGTCCCACATATACAGATTCGTGTAAGTTCTCCACACATGGCAAAACTGTACACAATACATTGCAGTCTGAATGCAAATGAACATGGGCGGGGCCACCACAATTTCTTGGACTTTGAGAAAGCTTTCCTGATTGGTTAAAGGTGGGGAAGCTTTTTTTTCACGCTGGAAATCATTTCCTTACACTGTCAGCCAATCACAAATGAGTTTATAGAGTGGTAGTGTCATAGCCTTTGAAGTAATCTGTCAATCAAAATAGGGCCGATAATATCGGCCGAAGCATTTCTATTGCAGTTTTTGGGCCGATTTAATCGGCCCGTGACAGAGATAGGGTTAAATTTACCCTTTCCCCACTCGGTTTCTATCCATAGAATTAAACTTGGCACGCTTTGGGGATTGACAATTTTCCGAATATTCCAAAAGTGTGCATCAGATCGTTCTATTTCAATTCTAAAAATGCAAAAACTTCGTCGTGTGGAAGGGGACTACACCCTCTCCCACACAGTTTCCCCCCCCCCCCCCCCGTCAACGTCCATACACTTGGTATACAGTGATGTCGCACACGCTGAACTGAGACACCGCGATTTAGTCATTCACATATCTGTGAATATTTATTTTTCTTACTTTTTTGATAGGGAAAAAACACAAAATTTCACCAAGAGTGTGTACCAGATCTCTGAATTTCAGATCTGAAAAAGCAAAATCTCCCTCGTGTGGGAGTGGCCACAGTCAGCCCCACTTCTCCTAATTCTAGTTTGAATTTACATTTGTACTCTTTTCATAGAAACAAAACTCGAATATCTCACCGAAAATGTGCGGGATATCTCTGAATTTCAGGCCTGAAAATGCAAAATCTCCCTTGTGTGGGAGGGGGTCTATCCCATCCCACACCCTTTCACAGCACATTTTCCTGAATACGAATGTTTCTTATACTTATCTAACAGAAGCAAACCTGGCATATTTCACAAAATGTGTGCACCTAGATCTCTGAAGTAGGCCTACAGGACTGTGTCTGAAATTGCAAATCTTTTTCATGTTGGAGGGAGTAATCCCATCCATAGCGGCGTCGATCCTGGGGGCATGAGGTATGAAAATTTTGTTGCTTTTTATGCCTCCGCCACGAAGTGTCGCCGGAGGCATTATGTTTTCGGGTTGTCCGTCCTTCCGTCCGTCCGTCCGTCTTTCCGTCCGTAATCAATTTTGTGGACAGCGTAACTAAAAAACCGTTTGATATTGTCACAGGGGACTCTCCTCTGAATGTGGGGAACGAAAGTCCTCCCTGCGACTTGGATCTTTTCTATAGTCAAAGGTTGACTTTCTCTAAATGCAGCAGATTGTTAGCAGACCATTCATTCAACCAACTCTTTCGACTTGTGCAACTCATGTGCCTCGAAATAAGTAGCCAATCACACAATATTCTTACAATATAACAATCAATGAGATTTATTGCACTGGTCTCAAAGTTGTGGTCGTTTACAACAATAACATAGTACAAACTTGAGAACAGATATCCAATTCCACTTGATCTTGAGCTTGGTTGCTCTGCTCGTTGGTTTATTCTAGAAGCTCCCGTGCTTGGTTGCTCTAGGCTGTCGACGATGCACTGCCTGAAGTAGGGGGTCGTCTCCCCTTTCTGGCTCTCTCTGGAGCCCTAAACTTGGTCCTCGCTGGAACCCTAAACGGTGGCTCTCTCCCTAAACACCCTGTTAACTGAGTAACATACGACACCTCCCTTATAATTTGTGGTCTTTGGTTATTCCTGATTCTATTCATATAACTTAAACAAAAATTTATATTCCATCATACCACTGATTAGCCACACATAATTTTCGTAATAATGTTTCACAATGCATCATTATCTTTCAATCTTGCGTAGGGGCGATTAATCAGCCCATTGAAAATTAAGCGTTGTTCTAAGCCTCTATTTCTTTCACAATGCAATTAGAATTCGGTTTGAAATACAAACATCACACATACAATACTTATATCGGGAATTACATAAAAACTTACAAGGCACAACCAACTTCAATTAAATGATCGAGTACTTACAACAGTTGTTGGTGTTTAAACTCGAATCCTCCTAGATTCTCTTCTGGACGGTCAGGCTGTCCGAGCCGAAATGCAACAATCCCTGAATCACACTGATTCCAATTAACACTCTGCTACTCTCTAACTTCGCAATCTCGAAGTACCGTAGCCTGGTCCTGAGTGTTCCGCAAATCATGTGGCATCTGAATTTTGTGCCTAAACGTTGCATATTTATACATTTGTTGTACCATAGGTCTCCATGTAAAATAGATTAAATGAAGTGACTTCCTAGAAAGTTTTTACAGAAGTCCTGCCCCCTTTTCCTATTGGTTGGCGTTTTCTGTCTGTCAAAACTTTCCTGAGTATCTCATTTTGCATTGGTCAAGCCTCTGCTTGACGTCATCACTTCCTGTCCACGGAAACCAAAATTCTTTGAAGTGGTCCAGTTTTGACCTAGCTAGAAACTTGTGTTTGACGTCGTGAATGACGTCCACATACCAGATAGTATGAGGCATACTACCAGGGATACCCTTTCCTCGGATTTTGACGTCATGTAGGGTTTACTCATCCCCAAAACATTTAATTCCAAATCTCTATCTTTTACTTTGATTGTGCACCGCAAAATCTCTTTATATGGTTATTTTGACCCACGCTTTTGTCTTTAAAGCTGCACTTCTTTTGTAGCCATTGCGATAACATCAATTTCTTGCATGAGCTACATAATAAACAGTAGTACAATGAGACAAATTATAAAAATACAAAATATGTCATATCATGACAGATATACCCCAATCAAACTTGGCATGTATATGTATGAGGGGGCGAAGTTGTGCCTACCAACTTTTGAGTGCCCATGCTCAAGGTCAAAGGTCAAAAGGTCAAGGTCAAATGCTCAAAATTTCACTATTTCCCCCATATCTATGCAATGCCTGAAGGTATTTTTTTGGAACTTGGGTGTATACGTGCACTACCACATTAAAATTCCCCAGAGAGAGTTTTCGATCATGAGGTCAAAGGTCAAAGGTCACGTGAAAATGTTAAAATTTCACTTTTTTTCTTCATATCTTTCCAATGGCTCAACGCCAGTAAATAAGGAGAAACATCAGACGATCTTGGTATATGATGTTCAAGAGTTTATTGGCCGTGACCGAGTCAGCGGTACTTACACACGTCGGGTGTAACACGTTGCGTGCACAACACATGGAAACCAATCAGAGTATGGAAAGCCACTTGATACAACATAACTGTAATTATAATCATAATGGCGTGATCCCTTTCTTCTTTCCTCTCATTACTTAAAACAAATGATGATTATACTACCATGTACCAAATCTACTCAAAACTACTGTTTCTGAAACAGCCTTGATCAACAATACGGTGTCAGGCTATGCAAGAGTAAAACAACAATCATACGCACTATCCTTCACTCCACATATGGCTTAACATTGAATAATGTAACATGAAACAACTATCAACATCCTTCTCAATAAATAACTTATGCCTGTTAGACGACTATTATCTATAGTGGCCTACTCTAAAATTAGATGTTGGTCACATATCCAAAACAAAAACAATCTGCACCATAACATTAAACCAATTTAGATTGATTATGCAAGTAGTACCAGGTACATAAATGCACTATCACAGACACCTTACAGAATCAGGTCTACCTTACTAACACAGTATTTAGCTCATACAACATCGCTCAGAACACGATTAACATGCTGAAACTATTCTGATCAAAACACCTCTATTAATCATAAATCACTCTTTACCAACATCAAAATAACTACCACATTTATAACTGCTTTGGCACACAGAGTAACTCATGAAAAGGTTACACTAAACCCCAAACTTTAACAGAATAAAATCAATAGCAAAATATTAAAAATAGTACTTTGCACAGCAAGCGGTAGAGTACACAGTGTACCTACCTACCTCGATACGTACCCCTATAACAAATACTCAAGGAACACTTCCATTGCGCCTAATGGAAAACATACATGTGTAACTACCTATCTTACTACTTACACTGTACATCTTCACATGTATCATAAATACTCAACACTTACATCACACCTCACTCCTAATTTCCTCCTTGAGCCAAACGTAGACTTACAATGGACCAGCTTTGCAATAAGAGGAATAGCGTGTATTAAAAACAGCAAAAATTACTCAACAATTAGTGCCTATAAGATACTGGAGAAAGGGCCATAAACACACACTGTATGTGGATACATGGGAGAAGTGTGGAAAAAAAAACCTAAGAAACCTATAGTCCAAGACTATAATGGACAATGAATAATTATACAACCACATTTAGGACAAAAGTCCACAAAACAAAACATTATCCGATACACACTAAGGCCAACTTTGAGAGTGTGAAATCTATAAAAATAAAAATCGTTTTGAAGTATTGATGAACGAGCAAACTACATTGTCCTGTGATATACCACAAAAATGACATGTATTATAAATCATGAAACTGTGTGTTATGGATATCCGTATAGGATACTACGAAAGGTGGACAGAGGGTCAAGCCCAGAGAATTGATGTCCCTGCCCCTCAAAAAGGCTGCATTTGTAAGCCAAGTATGAACATATCAAATATGCATATTATGAAAATGATTGGCAGGTATAAGAAGCAATGATCTGGTATACAATATGTATATTGATGACACCACTTACAAATTACACTGTACATAAAAAATGCGACGAGATATAATGGAAATTCAAGGCATACAGGCACCACCATGGTAGAAGCTAGTATACAACTTAAAGTCATTTTGCTCCAGAAATAAAATACAGCCTACATCACGATATGAATGAACCAGCAGCGAGTACCAACAGGTAACCTAGTACGAATTAAAAACCAGCACATACATTATAAAAGACCTCATCACACAGTAGAAAGAGGAGAAGGTGCGGTCCCTTCCGGAAAACCAAATATGCGTACAGCTGTATGTCACATCTGAAAGAAAAATACTATCTTTTGGCTTGACACTGAGGTAAGTATGGGAATAATGGCAAGTATTGGACTCTTCAATACACAACATGCAGACAGAAGATATGCTGCAAGGAGCTGGCAAATACAAAAAAAAATGTAACAAAGTTTAATGTTCATAAGTAACTATGGACATCGAGCTGCAATAAGACAATAATAAAGCACCTTGCTAGAAACATATAACATGACATAAAGTGTATTCCCTTCATCTGTTAAAAAGGAAAGAATCATACACTTTGAGAAGAAATGACACACTTTTGACAACAATGAACACGATATAAATAACACAACCTTAATGCCACTTTGAGAAATAATATATCCTGCAATGCAGAGGATATGAAGTAATAGTCTGCCAACACGTACATACAACATGTATCAGAATTATGTCTATTAACCATGGTTTAAGGGAAGGTAAGAAACAAAACTACATATAAAATTATACACTGCTTAAAGCAGTAGAACATGACAAGGGGGTAAGATACCCTAATTAAGTCCTTCAACCTGGAGTTACTGGGGACAAGGGAGGGTGGAACGGCACTGCCAGGCCAGTTAAGGCTGGGGGTGCTGGGGGATGCGCGATCCAAGGCACAGGGGAGCAGTTGACGTCCGCGGCTAACCAGGCGGTGATGTCACTGGTAGGAGCTTGGTGAACAGGATCGCTCTTGGTGGTCATCATCCAGCTGGCAAGTTGCAGAGCACCATCAGGGGGGCGAAGGGAAGGATCTCCTTCAACACGGATTGAAGGTGGGCGGTGGCCAAAGGTCCAAGGGGATGTACTCCAGGTTGGGCGAGCGTCAAAGCAG
This sequence comes from Diadema setosum, assembly GCA_033980235.1. Lineage (NCBI taxonomy): Eukaryota > Metazoa > Echinodermata > Echinoidea > Diadematoida > Diadematidae > Diadema > Diadema setosum. The sequence goes on along the minus strand of CM067069.1, from coordinate 23,040,254 downwards.
GCAGGGCCAGCACCATCCAAGGACAGGTGGAGGCCCAGAGTGTCATCATCGGCATTGAAGGTTTGTGAATAGTCAGCAGCGAGGACAGAAACCGCAGTCTGACTGGTTGATGGACACCCGTCTGGTGATGGAGTATGGCAATCCAGCTGATGGACAGGATCACGAGGCTCTCCAGCAACAACCAGGGCTGACAGCTGGTCACTCCGGTCAAGGGCAGACCGACACTGGCAGCTAAACGATGCCATGTCCTGATTGGCGTTGTGATGTACAGTAGCAGAGGTGAGATAGCCACACCATCACTGTCGTGGGGAACACTTGGCGTCTCTCTGTCAGAGCTGATGATGGGCCACTTCTGATGATCATCAGGAGGGGTGGCGTTCCTGGGATGCAAGGAGGGAAATGTCTCACCGACAGTGGCAAGACTTGAACTCTCAGGAGATGGGTGGAGTCCCATCAGCGTATAATCTATGGGATTCCTAGAGCGAGGCTCAGCACTAATCACAGGGGTACCAGAACTACATTCTGTACACACAGGGGGATCAGAGCAAGGCTCAGTGATAGAAGTATAACAAGTGGGATCAATGACTAGGGATTTACATGTAGTGTGTGTACACTCATCTAACGAGGACCCAAAGCTATTCATGGAGACTAGCCCGGAGCACATGCTATGTTCACTAGAAGAAGGAGCAGCGCCAATTCCACGGGAGTCACACTCAGAGCTATGCTCAGTAACCATGGCAACACTACTGACCTCTGTACAGGGAAAGGCAGAGCTGGGCTCAGTGACAGGAGTAGCAGTGGGACAGTCAACCTCACATCCAATACATGAAGTGGTCAAAATACCAGAGGACTTGCTCGTATGTGTAACCAGACAACCATCCAACCAATCATCCCTATCAGCATGGTCAAAGCTAAGACTGTCACCTAGATACACTTTAGTCTGGGTACTAATGCCACATTCATTTTCCCTCTCATTCTCGGGAAAGCACTCACGCCTAGCAGACTGACATACTTCTGACTGACCACCAGTGTCACTTTCTTTCTCCATCTTACTCTCGAGAAACCACTTACAATCATCACAGGGCTGATCCCCAACACATTCATCATGTTGTGTCTCATACTCTTTGCACTTCTGTGCAGACACTGTAGGCTTACTAATCTGATTGCCGTTACGGTCAGACTCCATCGACTCAGGCTCAATTATATGCTCATATTCACGTGCACTAGCGATGCTAGTTGGAGTCTCATTCATCTGCACAGGGATATCACACTGCCCGTAAACTGTATGTCCAAATGTAGGCTCACACACACACTCACACTTGGTCTCCGTCTTCACTACATGGACATCATCACTCATCACTGTGTGCACAGGTGGATCAACACAACCTAAGTCTAACGGCAAATCAGTGTATGTGAATACGAGCTCGTCACCAAACATGATCTTATGTTTTGAGGGTCTAATGGACAAATCGTTGTGTTCCATGAATGGAGCACCTGCTGCGACTGCAGCATTCATATACCCATCCTCAACCACAAAGCCGTCAAACCACATCTCATAACCACTAGCACTGTGGACCAGTCGGAAAGCAGTGAGACCTACAATGCATGATGGGAGGGTAAACGATTCATCACAATCAATGTAGTCGTCATAGCCAAAATCGTCAACGACGATATCCAAACCACACGCTTCAGCAGTCGATTCACTCACCAAATTAAAGGGAGAACCAGAATGCAATTCAACCTGTAAAATCTCTTCATAACCTCCCCGAAGGGTAGCAGGGAAATGAGGGACCTTATCATCAGGCTTGCGTGTCGCTTCAAAGTCCGAAGCGGCACTGCCAACCGGGCGCCAGGGTTGGGCTTTCTCCACCTCCGGCTTCGCGGAGGCAGCAGCGCAAAGCCGCTCGCGCTCGGATGCCGTGCCGCTACGAGTGGGCTCGGCCACAGCCGCGCATCGCTGCGTCGACGATGCTGCGGGCATTGCAGTGCGTAGAGCTGCGGCAACTCAATAAACTCGAACTCTAGTGTCTTTAACCTCGATTGTCACACCAAATTATTTGGTGAGCGTCTGACCCCTATTGATTGGGCTGGATTCACCTTAATCTAGGATCCTGGTAGCGTCTATTGATGAATTCGTGGATTCGAATCAGCGCTGTCACCACGCCAGTAAATAAGGAGAAACATCAGACGATCTTGGTATATGATGTTCAAGAGTTTATTGGCCGTGACCGAGTCAGCGGTACTTACACACGTCGGGTGTAACACGTTGCGTGCACAACACATGGAAACCAATCAGAGTATGGAAAGCCACTTGATACAACATAACTGTAATTATAATCATAATGGCGCAAGGTATCTTCATGGAACTTGGCACATAGACATGTACTGATTGGCAGTGATTTGTGTAAGGAATTTGGGGTCAGGAGTCAAAGGTCAAGGTCAACTCCTCAAAATTTCACTGTCTTCCTGATATTCATGCAATGCCAGCAGGATTTTTCTTCGAACATGATGTATACATGTATTACCCAAGAGAGATTCTCTGGAAAGTTTCTTGCCAAATGGTCAAAGGTCAAAAGGTCACAGATCAAGTGGATGAGCTAAATTTAACTTCTTCCTCCATTATCTCGAAAGTGACTGACTCAAGGTATCATCATGAAACTTAGTACATAGGAAGTATTAACGCATGTTCTAACTGGCAGTGATTCTTTTGGGAATTTAAGGGTCATAGGGTCAAAGGCCAGGCTAAAATGCAAATAATTTACTATTTAATACTGAAATGACACTTTTTCTTCATACCTTGAAAATTACTCAATGCATAAACTTATAAAAGGGGTCAAAAGTCAAGTAAACATCTTCAAATCCCCAAATACACATACCTGCACTCTAAGACAATATAGCAAACCTAGTTCAAGGAAAGTGAACATTTAACACATTTGTGAAAAACCTGTTTTTTCAATATTTTGCCAGTTTTGTGAAACCGTCATCATACATTGCCAAGACATTGTTCTATAGACCTATCAGGAGAACCATGCATTATGGCGGAGGCATACCAGTCGTTATAGCGACATTTCTAGTTTTATAGATAATTGTCCAAATATTTTACCCAAAGTGTGCACCAAATTGCTGAATTTCAATTCTGAAGTGCAAAATCATTGTAACCATCCCCCGTTCGGTTCTTTTCCTGTAGACTTTAATAGTACACGTTTACACTGACAGATTTCAAAATGTTTCATCTAAAGTAATTTTCATCTGAATTTTAAAAAAATGCAAAAACTACCTCCTCGAACCTCCCCGATCCTGGAGGACGGGAGGGGGAGGGGCAAACATATCATTTTATTCCCCAATAAATCCCGAAGTGTTTTCTTGCTTTTTTGATAGGAAACTGTACAAACATGTCTTTCCAAAGTGTGCACCAGATTGTTGAATTTCAATTCTGAAAATGCAAAATCTCTCTCCCACACCCTCCCCCATTCGGCCCTTTTCCTATAGACTTAGTACACTTTTAGATTGACAGATTTCCGCATCATCTTAAAGTGTGCTCCAATTCTGTCACTTCAGTTACACACACAAAAAAAAAACAACAACAATAACAAAACTTCCGACTGGTGGGAGGGGATATCTTCTTTCAATAAACCCTTTCCCCGCTTTTTTTTTTCTGTTTAAAAACTTTAGTACACTTTTGGGATTGACAGCTTTCCGAATTCAATCAAAAATGTGTTTACGAGATATTTTCATTTGTATTCTTACGAAAGCTCCCTCGTATGCAGGGACGTCGATCCTGGAGGACGGGGGAGGGAGCAAACATGTCATTTTGTCCCCCAATAATTTTCCGAAATGAGGAAAATTTTCTTGCTTTTTTGACAGAAAATTGTCCAATTAATATTTATCCAAAGTGTGCACCAGATTGTTGAATTTCAATACTGAAAATGCAAAATCTCTCTCGCGTGGGAGGGGGATACCCCTCCCATTTGTCCTTCCCCGTCCGGTTCTTTTCCTATAGACTTAGTACACATTTAGATAGACAGATTTCCAGATAATTAATTTGAATGTGCATCAGATCTATTACTTCAATTCTTCTTTGCTTTCTAACAATATAAGAATATTTTTTATTGTTCGAACGATGCGATCACGTTTAAGCTTTTAATGAGTACATTTCAGATAAATTGCAAAGTGAAAGTGGCTCGCTCGTTCTGCCCATACTTATAGTAAAATGACAAGTTTTCATAAGTTATTATCATAGTCCTTCGCAGTGATTTCTTTTACTATGTTTAATTCCTCAGAAATTTGATTTAAAATGCTCTATAAAAGCGACTTTTATACTCTGTTTTTAACAAAAAGTCCCTACCGTGGGAGAGGGTATCCCGCTCCCCCGCTCGGTCGCTTCGCTCCCTCGACGAGGATCTCACACCATCACATAATATACCCCCGTATGTTAAGATCATAGTCCTTCCAACTGATTTTTTTCAATATGTTAATTCCCTAGAAATTTGCTTTTAAATGTACTATAAACGCGACTTTTGTACTCTGTTTTTACCAAAAGTCCCTACCGTGGGAGGGGGTATCCCCCTTCCCACACCCTCCCCCCGCTCGGTCGCTTCGCTCCCTCGCCGAGGATCTCGCACCATCACATTATTAATGTACTCCCGTATGTTATGATCATAGTCCTTCCAACTGATTTTTTCAACATGTTAATTCCCTAGAAATTTGCTTTAAATTCTATATAAACGCGATTTTTATACTCTGTTTTTACAAAAAGTCCCTACCATGGGAGGGGTTAACCCCCCTCCCTCACTCTCGCCGAGGATCTCACACCATAACATTATTATGTACTCTCGTATGTAATAATCATAGTCCTTCGCACTGATTATTTTTCACTATGTTTAATTCCATAGAAATTTGCTTTTAAATGGGCTATAAACGCGACTTTTGTACCCTGTTTTACAACAGCTCCCTACAGTGGGGGGGGGGGGGGGGGGGGGGGGAGATCCCCCTTTCCACACCGCCCCCCGCTCGCTCGCTTCGCTCCCACGCCGAGGATCTCACATCGTCACATAAAATGTGCCCCCGTTGAGATTTTGCCCCCCCCCAAAAAAACAAACAAACAAACAAACAAACAAACAAACAAAAACAAACAGAAGTGTTCCGGCGCGCTTGACCACAAACGTCATAACACGTCAACCACGGTAATGTCAAAATTACCACTATTAATGTAACACGTCAACCACAAATATCAAAACTCATTGCTTGCATTATAAGAATGAAAAAATAGCGAATCAGACTATAATTTTATCAACGTTTGTTTATCTGTCCGTCTGTCTGTTTATTGGGATGAAACTTGGTTTGTGGATGAAGGATGATCCCAGAATTACCCGCAAATGTCATAACGCGTCAACCGCACATGTCAAAACTCATTGTTTGCATTACAATAGTGAGAAAAATAATATAATGAAACAAAACGGATTAAAACACACAATCAAATCAAATCAGTGCCTCTGTTCTTTGTGTATACGGATAAATAATCGTCTGTTTAATGCAAGAGTTTTGAATTCATTTGTTAAAGGCCCTGTCACACCTTTCCGGGCAAGCCTTGCCCGAGTAAGCTACGCGGGTTTGTATGAGTAGGAATTTTCCAGCACGCAGGAGGATTTTCTGTGGGAGGACAAGGATGTTGGCGAGTTCCGTACTTAGCGTCTTACCTGCTAGACGCGTGCTACTTACCTGCTACTTGCGTATATTCCGAGTGACCTGCGTGGGAGCTTCGAGACCGGTCCGTTTTCAGTTTAATACGAGCGACATACGGGGACTGCGAAGTACCTGCGTTACAGCTGCGAAGTACCTGCGTGGGGGTTGCCTGCGAGGTGCTGCCGCTAAGGGCTTCCTACTAGTGTTCTCATTTCATTTATTGTCCATAGAATGGAAAAATTTTGTGATTCAAGTGGCATGCAATGTACATGGATATACATTATATAAAACACACATTTCAAGATGAAGCACAGAAAATAACAACACACGTCATTAATTCATATAAAATAACACAGGGCTAGAGAAACTTAATACTCAATAACAAAATATGCATCCATGACATCCAATATTGCACCTGTTTTGTCTATATCTATCCAAGTATTATATCTAACAACAGTTGTAAAATACAATGAAATACAAAAAAAAATAAGGCTGATAAAGCACATACAAACAAAATATTGACATATCATCCTATGAAAATCTGGAACAACACTATCAATTAAAAAAAAAATTACTACCTGGATAAAACTCCCCTTATAGAAACAACAAATTTGAACAACATCCCACAGAGAATGTGGCCGAAATAGCACAAACAAGAATGTGACAGATGCAGCACACACAAGAATGTAACAGCTACAGCTACAGCACAAACAAGAATGCGAGTGATAAAATACACACACACGAGAATGTGGCATGGCATTTGTATTTGCACTATTTCTCAGACAGGGGGTGATTTGCGCATGAGACAATTACTCAACCTTCCTAATAATTCTCTGTCTACAGATATCATCCCATTGGTATTGCACACCAGTAATTTTGCTTGCTTGTTTCTCTGGGGGTGTACCTCTTGCGGGTACACCCCCGCGACTCACCCGGAACAAGTTTTGATTTTTGCCGAGTATGCTCAAGGCCTTGTCACATCGTGTCTGGGGAAGCCTTGCGGGTTGATTTGCGGGGAAATTTTTTTGTTGCCCGGAAATACGCACGCAAGTCCGATTTACCAGCTAAGTTTTGAGCATGACCGAAACTTGTTTCGGATGAGCCGCGGGGATTGCCTGCAGAGGTCCACGCAGAACAAGCAGTAAAGGCAGTAACTGACCCTCAGCATGCACGCATGTACGCAGAACTAACCAGCTACACGGGTATAGTAGAATGCCCGCAGATGACACGCGCTTCCGGCGCATAGGCATAGATCCACGGGCAATTTACTTACTTCAAGCGTGTCAACTGCCTGTGGATTGCGGCAGCTACGGGCTTCCTACGGTGTTCTGCAGTGTTCACCCGGAAAAGTTTTCGTATTGCTCAAAACTTGGCTATGGGCAAATTGGACTTGCTTGCGCACTTCCGGGCAACTACGGGCGAGATACGTGCTAGGTACTGTCAAGTGTGGGCCAACTGCGGGGAACTCCGGATAGCAAAAAATAAATAAATAAATAAATAAATAAATAAAAATATATCCCCCGCAAATTAACCCGCAAGGCTTCCCCAGACACAGTGTGATAAGGCCTTGAGGGCCCTGTCACGTACATGTGGGCTTGCTCTTGCGTGTATGGATTTCCCAGCAAGAATTTTCTGCGGGCGGACAAGGATTTGGCGAATTTCACGTGCGTCTTACCTGCTGGACGTGTGCTACTTACGTTCTTCTCGCGTTCTAGTTACGGGCAAGTTGCGTGGGTGTTGCCTGCGAGGTGCTACTGCTACGTCCCTTCTACTGGTGTTCTGCGTGGAAATCATCGGGCAACCCCCACGACTCACCCGGAACATGCTCAAGGACCCGTCACATCGGGTAAGTCGCGGAGACTAAATCGCCACCAGAGGTCCACGCAGACGACATTCTACAAGCATGTGTTTTACTGGTAAAGAACGGTGTCGATGCTGCCAACATCCGTGTACCAGGTCAGTTTTGCAGGCGTGGAGCATATTACGAGCAAATTGCGTGTATGCTGAGGGTCAGTTACTGCCATTCTGCTACTTATTTGAGAGTCGGCTGCGGCCATGATAATGACAAAATGACCTCTGCCAAATAAGTAGGCCTTCAGAGAAATTCGTTCACTGATTGTTAGCCCCCACGCGCCTGGCACGCAGGTCATACAAAATACCCGCTAGCATCAGAACTTAAATAGCACGCGTCCAGCAAGTAAGACGAATGCAAAACTCGCCAAAATCTTTGTCCGCTCTCAGAAACTGTCATGTATGCAGGAAAATCCCCACACGCAACAAGCCCGGAAAGGTGTGACAGGGCCTAAACACGGCGCTGCGGGTAAATAGAATTCACGTGCACGCCTCCGGGCAACCACGGGCGAGATAATATTTTGTTCTATGTACTGTCCATGTGTGGGCCATCTGCGGGGATCTCCGGGTAGCAAAAATAACTTATTGCTCTCCGCAAATCACACGCAAGGCTTATCCGGAAAGGCGTGACAGGGCCTTTAACAAGTGAATTAAATAAAAATCCTTGCTCTAAACAGACGATTATTATATCTGTATACACATAAAACAGAGGCACTGATTTGATTTGATTGTATTTTAATCCGTTTTATTTCATTATATTATTTTTCTCACTATTAAAATGCAAACAATGGGTTTTGACATTTGCGGCTGACGCGTTTGATCTGATCGTATTTAATCCGTTTTGTTTCATTATATCATTTTTCTGACTATTATAATGCAAACAATGAGTTTTGACATTTACGGTTGACGCGTTGTGACATTTATTTTGCGGGTAATTCTGGGATCATCCTTCATCCACCCATCAAGTTTCATCCCAATAAACAGACAGACGGACATACAAACAAACGTTGATAAATCTATAGTCTGATTCGCTATTTTTTCATTATTATAATGCAAGCAAAGAGTTTTGACATTGTTTGTGGTTGACGCGTTATGACATTTGCAGTAAAAATAGAAATATGACATTTTGTGGTTAATCAGATTTTGACATTTTGTGGTTGACGTATTATAACATTTGTGGTAATTTTGACATTAGTGGGCGATTTTGACATTTGTGGGTTCTGCCAGGGTTGAAAATAGAGCAAAATCTGTATTCTAACTTAAAGATAAATCTTGAATTTAATGAAAGTGATTTACGCTTTTCATTTTTAAATTACCCCCAACACAAATACATACATAGTTTTTGAACTATTAAGGATCAAAAGTGAGAAATGTTTTTTGTGACACCTAATAGATGAACTCTATATTAGATGAACATTCCGCCTCCATAATCAAACATGAAATTTCAGTCATTAATTAGCACGAGCTTAGCTCTACCTTTTTCGGTTCGACAAAAGAATACTTAAAAATTCCACTGTTTAGGGGCCTTCAACCCCCCCCCCCCCCCCCTTCGGCGGTGTTGGGGGTCATTTTAACAAATTAAGGTCATATTATCACCAAAAAGATACTATCTGCCAAGTCTGGTGAAAATCCGTCGTAGATCTATAAAGAAGATGCGGAAAATGTGGAAAATTCCGCCTTCTCCCCCTCCCCCACCTCCCCCCCCCCCCCCACCTCCAAATCAGGACAAACATGAAATTACAGCCATGAATGTCTTAATAGCACTTAATAGCTCTGTCTTTTTCGGTTCGACAAAGGAAGGTTTTTAAAAAATCCAGAGTTTAGGGACTCTGAGGCCTATACTTATTTCACCCCCTCGGGCGGTTAGGGAAGTGGCTCATTTAAACACATTGAGATCATATCACCATAAATATGATATCTGCCAAGTTTGGTGAAAATCCGTTGTGGGCTATACAAGAAAATGAAAACGGTAAAGGTTTATGAACGGTTTTGTTAGACATCGAGTTCATCTATACCATCGGTACGTAGGCCCTATTGCCATTGAAGTACATGATTTTTGCATTTCCGGCAGCGTTTTTACATTTCCCGGCGAGACGTTTTTACATTTCCCGTTGATGAAATTTTAGAGTTTTTTACATTCCCCGGCGTTTCTACAAATCCCGGTACCACAGACCAACACTTATACGCAGGAGAGGCTCACGAGACCGACACAAGGCAAAGAAGGCCCACGAGATCGACAGGATGAACAGCGCCATCTGTACGTGTGAGTGTACTGTTTGTGACTTAAAGAGGAAATCCAGTCCAAATATAAGTTAGTCTGATAAAAAAAAAAAAAAGAGTATAATTTTACGAGTTCAACCGTAAAAGTTTGACTGAAATCGGACAAAAAATATGGAATGAAATTTTGAAGTATTTTATAATTTCTTAAAAACAGTTCTTGTACAGTGGGTATGAATATGCAAATGAGTGAGCTAACCATGTCATACCCTCACAATTTTGCATCGATCATGTACACACTCAAAAAAAAAATGAAGAAAATTCAATGTTTCTGTCATTGAAGTCTGAAACCTGACGTTATTCCTGATTGAATAACTTCAGAATAGTAATAAGTTAGATATATAAAGATTTGAGCCTCGGGCATAGTAGCGTTTGAATGAAAAACAGCAAATTTCAAAATGTTATGTACAAACTATTAAGTTGTGAGGGAAAGACATGCTCCCTTTGCCGTTTGCATATTCATATTGACTGTTCATGAACTGTCCCCCCCCAAAAAAAAAAAAAAAAATAGCGAAACTTCAAAATGTCATAACTTCTTTATTTTCCATCCGATTTGGATCAAATTTATGCCGTTGAACTCGTAATATTTTACTCTTTCTTATCAGACAAACTTATAATTGGACTGGATTTCCCCTTTAAGGAAGAAATGAGCTGTGGGAAAGGAGAATTGCTGGTATGACGGAAGGGAGGGAAATATTGGTGGCACAATAACATTTCACACACTTCTGACAAAAAAACAAAGAATCACCACCACCATACCAGACTTAAAGGCATAATTTACCATTTGCAGATGAAACAGAACCCAGCATTAGTGCTTTAAAATAGTTCTAAAATGTGAGTTAGGGATAGAAACAATTAACCACTGTAAAAGTTTGAATCCATTATTATAATCGATGTTAATTACATGTATTTTTAAATACACAAAATGTGAACAATAGTTATAATACAAATGTTTCCAGACTAAACTGTCTACAGTTATGGTTTATTGAGAAATATACTGATATCTCCTTAATCAGCGAAGATGGTGATTTAGTATGAATTCACAGCAAATAACGTAGTGTCTATCAACGTATTTGTAATGATTCAGGAAAAAATGCATCCTTGAAAAAAAAGCTATTTATTCCTTCAAAAATTTACCGTTTTGAGGAAAATAATACTGCAAACACAAACCAAAAATCAAGGGTGCATCGCTGCGATATAAAGAGATTTCATCAACTGAATTTCATACATTATCAGTAACAGAGATGATAACAAATTGGTTCTTTAAAACTTCTTGGCAGTCGGGTAGGATATCTAATACTTAATCTAATACTTAACTGCCCATATATCTTCTAGCTAGAAATGGGGAAAGCCTATGTGAATTAGCACGATGTCATTATCAAAGACCTAAACTTCAAGCCATACATCGTTTTAGGTCCCCCTTCTTTTCTTTTCTTTTTTTTTTTTTTTTTTTTTGGGGGGGGGGGGTTCCATGAAGTGTACGATATAGGTTGTCCCGCCCAATTTCATCATATTTGTATTCGAATTAATGAAAATGCGTTCAAATTCAAACAATTTTGGCCACTTCTTTACTCTCACGGTTCATTTTAATTCTTTGAGCATTCAATTTCGTTTCATGTCATTCTTTTTTAGATTTTATTTCATTCAATTTGGAGAAAAATTTATTCAATGTAAAAGTTGGTGTTCAATTCCGGGCCAGCTGGATCAGACGTTTAATATCGACCCAAATACCAGTTTCAATTTTATTTATAGGAATACTACTTCGCACTCTGAAAATTCAAATTCAAAGAAGTTCCCCTTTGTTTCTACGGGTCCGTTCTTTTTTCCCCTCTCTTTGATATAATTGATCACTGTATACGTTTTAGTTTCCAAGTTTCATTCAGTTTAGTCTATTAATTGTATTGTCTGTAAAATCTTATCTTCCAGTGCACCTTCATATTATCCCCGTACAGTATCGATGTAACATTAATGGAATGGCTGTATCTCAAAAATTTGTCTACATTCAAATTTACATTTTCATTCCATTCTTACCTTCTCCGTGTCCATATCATAAGTTGCCACAATCGGCTTAGCTGTAGACTTGTTTCACCTAAGGGTTTCGCCAGTGAAAGCTTCACCCACATATTACATGTCCGTTTTGAGATCTATGCATGTATGCCTTCTCTAGCAGAGTTAAAGTCGCGTATGAATATAATGTACATTTTATGTGTTTCAAAGAGGAGTTATACAAGCTTTGATACGCCCTGTGTTACCTATTTCAAGTTACCTCTTTTAAGTTTCGTATTCAAATAGATCAGTGACTACAAAGAATATAAGAGACAACGAAAAACGCTGCCCATAATGGTGTAAATGTTTGCCTTATCGTGAATTTGAATTCCTGAACCTTCTTCACGAGGATTCTGATGGGAATTTGAATGCGTTACAATCGTCATGTGCATATTTAATTTGAATGCCCCTTTTACATGTTTATTGAGAAACTCATGAATCGCATGCTGATGAAATTAAATTGAATGAACTAGTTACTTTTTTGAATGTTGACCTCGGTAATCATTCAAATTCATTGTTAAATCGAATGCAAAGCAAATGAAATTGGGCGGGAAAGCCTATATCAATAACATATTAAAAAGAAAAAAAAAATATTGGTAGCAACGTCGCTTCTGGCAGAGTGACAGAACTGCCCCATAATGTCAGACCTGCATACATCTTTGTTGTTGAGAAGGCACTGTCCAATTAGTTACAATCTCGCGCCCGATAGCGTGACGAATGTTATTTTCCCCTTTATGCAACACCCTGTGCAGATACATACTTGTAGTTGACATATAGGTGGCGCTGTTCATCCTGTCGGCCCAGTGCCGTATACGGCACTGTGTCGGCCTCGTTGGCCTTATTTGCTTCGTGTCGGTCTCGTGGCCTTTAATATGCGCATTATCGGTCTCGTGAGCCACTTTTGCGTATATAGTGTCGGTCTCGTGAGCCTTTTCATTGCGCAGTGTCAGTCTCGAGAACCCTTTTGCATAGTGTCGAACATAAGGTCATGGGCTGTATGACTCAAGGACCTATTTTCTATGTCGGCCTCGTTGGCTGTATGACTCGTGGGTGTCGGTCTCGTGGGATGACTTCGTTCGAGCTCGCATACAATCTCCTTTAGATTCATTTTTACAAATCTTCTCCGATTTCTCTTTTACATCAGTATAAGAGCTTAATACATCTTTATTATACTCATTCACATCAATACATCTTTCAAGTTTTGCTTCTATACAATTTGGAGTCTTTCTTTCCAAGTGTTTTCTTTCTACAGTATTTCTATGAAAATTCACGAACTTGAACTTTAAACATTTCCCATCTCATTTGTTATACAGGTAAACAATTCGTTGGAGATGAATCTATAATTTGGAAAATTTAATTTAGGTAATCTTTGTCAAACAAGATATCATTAGTGATTTCCAGTATCCTGGGCTTTTCATGTTTTGTGTAATATACAATTTAATGGATATTGCGTTATGGTCAGCCCAAATGGCTGGCCGAATGTCAGTACAGATTATTTTTCTTTTAATATTTTTTGTCAACAGCCAAAATCTAATCTAGAACTAGAATCCCTCTTCAGAGATATGTTCCGCCAATATAGTGAGTTGTTTGATATCTCCAAACGTCAATCAAGGCATACTTATTGACCATCCTTTTAAGATTTACAGATCTCTTATAATACATGCATTTGTTTTTCGGTGTTTGTGTATCTTTGCTTGTATTCAAAAGATAATTCCACTCTCCTCCCACTAGCAAATTACAATCACTTGTATAATGCCTACTAAATTCAGAGTTCAATCTGTGAAAGAAACTTTCTCTGCATTGCCTTTGCGTTGGCGCATACAGCCATTGATTAGCATGAAATTAGTATCTTGAACTTTTGCTGTAAGCATCAATAATAAATAAAAAGGTACATTTTATTGCAATATTTTGAGCATCAAGTCCTGTCATGGAAAAAAAAAAGATTGAAACTCCTCGTGAATGATTGGATCCATGCGCAAAGAAGCATGGACCCCGCCATTCACTTTTAACAATAATCTATTGATTCATATCACTGCACCAATATGTCTCTTGAAAAAAATGCATTCTGGTGCTTAGAAAAAATTGACACCTTTTGTCTTTATTGGTTGAACCTCTTGTATTTAAACTAATAATATGACAGTTCGCAATTTACAAAAAGGAAAGAGAAAACGCATGCACATTCTTTGTCACTACACTTATTTAGGCCTATTCTATGACACTTTTTTTTTCGAAGATGTTTGCTTCCGTTATGTTTGTTTGACTTTGCTGTTGTTGCCTGTTTAGGTATTTCGGATGATTCAACGGACAGTTCAAACAACGATTTCACACCGTCAATATTCACATGATGATTCTTCGCTCGAAGCTTCTGAGTGTGTGAGAGAGTCGATCATTCCCGAACGGTCCGCTAAAAGATCAGTGACAAGCTCTGAGTCAAGATTTCAACGTTGTAGTAGAGGCTACTATATCCTGTTAAATTTTTGTGCCAAAATTGATTTTTTTTTAAAGCTAATTTTGTCACTTTGGGGGTGCTGAATGAAAAAAACAAACAAACAAACAAACAAACTTTGGTTCCATTTTTTTTCAATCACGTCTTCAGCCGCCATTTTGAATTTCAAAATTGCCTCCATAGCAAACTGTATTTTGACCCATATCCCATAAAGTGAGCATTGTAGAAGCTTCAAATTTGGTGCAAACTGCATGGTTGTGAAGTCAGACACTCTGATATATCTTTTTCTGATATTGTGGATTGCTTTGATACAATTTGTAGGCTGCCATCTTGAATTTCAAAATTGCCGCCATAGCAAACTGTATTTTGACACATATCTCATAAAGTGAGCATTGTAGAAGCTTCAAATTTGGTGCAAAATGCATGTTTGTAATGTCACACTCTCTAATATATATATATATATTTTTACATTGTTGATTGCTTTGAACAATTCGTAGGCTGCCATCTTGAAATTCAAAATGGCCGCCATAGCGTTTTACCCATTTCTCAGGTTGCAATAGTATTATTGTAGAAGCATCAAATTTTCAAGAAAGCATATGCTTGTGGTGTCCAACGTTCCAGTACAGCTGTTTCCTAATTGTGGATCATTAGATAGGCCACTGTGTTGAAATTCAAGCTATGGCCGCCATAGAAAAACATATAATACTATTGTAAGTGTCGTAGATGAATTTACCAAAATTGTCCTAGTTAGACCGAATTCATTTCCAGGTCACGCAGAATGACAGCCATCTCTCAATTCAAAATTGCCGTCATAAATTCAAAATGTAAGTACGGGGTTCCAATGACGTCATCATGCCATGCTGAGGGGCAAAAACTGCGTATGGGGGTGGGGGGGGGGGAGGAGGGGTCTCATATCACTGTCCCATAATTTATGTGTGGGCAAGCGTGTAAGCGTTACATCCCCATCCCAGGCGGGTTTATGCGGTTCGCGTATACTGCGTGCTAAAGCTTTGAGCTTAATCAATACACTGCATGTGATTTGTTTTTGCCTCTAAGATAACACATTATTTTGCATCGTGGAACCTCATTAATGAGTATATCTAATCCCAGTCATTAAATATTTGTTCAAAAGCAAGCATTGATACTCTTCAAAAACTTGATGCTGCCTTGAGAGAATGAAGACAAACAAGGAAATGTTTTGTAATGGCAAGAAATGTCATGGGGTGCGTTTATCAACTCCTTTTCTCGGCAGAAACAGGTTATCCAAACAGCTTTCAAGGAATTTTTACGAGTTGATAAACGCAAAGCTGTTTTGAAAGCCCTTTAGGAAAGCCTTTTACGAAAGGGTGCGTTTATCAACTCTCCTTTCTCGGCAGAAACAGGTTATCCAAACAGCTTTCAAGGAATTTTCACGAGTTGATAAACGCAAAGCTGTTTTGAAAGCCCTTTAGGAAAGCCTTTTCGAAAGCCCCAAATTTGTGGCGATCCAAACAGCTTTCCTAAACAGGTTTTCAGAAACCTGTTTGTGAAAGCCTTTTGGATGTTGATAAACGCAAAGCTGTTTTGAAACGGCTTTGTAGTCTTGTACTTCAGGCACGCCTTATGACCTCTTCTCCTCTGGTCGAATTGCGCAATGCAGCTGTGCAGTGACAGGCCAGTTAAAAAAATCGTGTTCGCGAAGAGAGTTGATAAACGCAACTATTTTGAAAGTCGTTTCTAAAGGGCTTTGGAAAGGGCTATCGAAAGCCGTTTAAACAGGGGAGAGTTGATAAACGCAGCCAAAGTCGCATGCCGCCACTCAGAAATATTTGAAGTATGTGCTAAACTGGAGCTGCCTCACAGATAGGAAGATAATTGATTCATGTGGCATTGCATCATAACTCGTCACTCTCAAAGGAAGATATGTCTTTATTATGGTAATTGCTTTTCGCCGTCCCTTCTTAGAAAACAAGCGGCACATTAATAGTACAGGCAGTCAGGGCTTTGGAAAGGGCTCTCGAAAGGGCTACGGAAAGGGCTTTCGAAAGGGCTATCGAAAGGGCTATCGAAAGCCGTTTAAACAGGGGAAAGTTGATAAACGCAGCCATGGTCACCCTACCAGGCATCCCATTCACAAGCTTGTTTGTTGGTCACGAACTTCTTCTCTTGAAAACCATAACTATGCCCGAAGCGAAGCTGAAGGCATGGTTATGGTTTTCACATCACCGAGGGCCTACATAATTTTAACTGTGCCCCGAATATCAAGCTGTCATTATTTGTTTTATATACCGAAAATATAGATTCCGAATTATAATAGATACCGAAAATATAGATTCTAGTCTCTTTTACAGCACTCGTAATCAACGCTGATCGACAGCGCGGCGGTCGTATCATTGGTGCGTACATGGTGATTGGTGAGTGATCTATGGCTGCGTTTATCAACTTTCCCCAGTTTAAACGACTTTCGAAAGCTCGAGTGCACTTTACGTGGCGCGCGTCTTTTCAGAAACCGGAAACGCATGGTTGCGTAACCGCAGTAGGGCGACCTAAAGGGCTTTCAAAACAGCTTTGCGTTTATCAACGGCTGCGTTTATCAACTTTCCCCAGTTTAAACGACTTTCGAAAGCCCTTTCGATAGCCCTTTCCATAGCCCTTTCCATAGCCCTTTCCATAGCCCTTTCCAAAGCCCTTTCCATAGCCCTTTCGAAAGCCCTGTCCACTCCATGTACTATTGATATGCCGCTTGTTTTCGTCGGCTGCGTTTATCAACTTTTGATAGCCCTTTCGATAGCCCTTTCCATAGCCCTTTCGAGAGCCCTTTCCAAAGCCCTGACTGCCTGTACTATTAATGTGCCGCTTGTTTTCTCTGAAGGGACGGCGAAAAGCAATTACCATCATAAAGACATATCTTCCTTTGAGAGTGACGAGTCATGATACAATGGCACATGAATCAATTTATTGTCTTCCTATCTGTGAGGCAGCTCCAGTTTAGCACATACTTCAAATATTTCTGAGTGGCGGCATGAGACATGGGATCAAAGGGAATGAGACTGTTGTTACTCTATTTCTCAAACCTTGTTGGTGAAAGAAACACCTCCTTGTTCCAAGCATATGCGTGCATTACACACAGCTGTATGTATACACCTGTGTACACGTGCTCGTGTGCACTTTACGTGGCGCGCGTCTTTTCAGAAACTGGAAACACATGGTTGCGTAACCGCAGTAGGGCGACCTAAAGGGCTTTCAAAACAGCTTTGCGTTTATCAACGGCTGCGTTTATCAACTTTCCCCTGTTTAAACGGCTTTCGATAGCCCTTTCGATAGCCCTTTCGAAAGCCCTTTCCGTAGCCCTTTCGAGAGCCCTTTCCAAAGCCCTGACTGCCTGTACTATTAATGTGCCGCTTGTTTTCTAAGAAGGGACGGCGAAAAGCAATTACCATAATAAAGACATATCTTCCTTTGAGAGTGACGAGTCATGATGCAGTGCCACATGAATCAATTGTCTTCCTATCTGTGAGGCAGCTCCAGTTTAGCACATACTTCAAATATTTCTGAGTGGCGGTATGCGACTTTGGCTGCGTTTATCAACTCTCCCCTGTTTAAACGGCTTTCGATAGCCCTTTCCAAAGCCCTTTAGAAACGGCTTTCAAAATAGTTGCGTTTATCAACTCTCTTCGCGAACACGATTTTTTTAACTGGCCTGTCACTGCACAGCTGCACTGCGCAATTCGACCAGAGGAGAAGAGGTCATAAGGCGTGCCTGAAGTACAAGACTACAAAGCCGTTTCAAAACAGCTTTGCGTTTATCAACTTCCAAAAGGCTTTTATACAAACAGGTTTCTGAAAACCTGTTTAGAAAAGCTGTTTGGATCGCCACAAATTTGGGGCTTTCGAAAAGGCTTTCCTAAAGGGCTTTCAAAAGAGCTTTGCGTTTATCAACTCGTTAAAATTCCTTGAAAGCTGTTTGGATAACCTGTTTCTGCCGAGAAAGGAGAGTTGATAAACGCACCCTTTCGTAAAGGCTTTCCTAAAGGGCTTTCAAAACAGCTTTGCGTTTATCAACTCGTGAAAATTCCTTGAAAGCTGTTTGGATAACCCGTTTCTGCCGAGAAAGGAGAGTTGATAAACGCACCCTTTCGTAAAAGGCTTTCCTAAAGGGCTTTCAAAACAGCTTTGCGTTTATCAACTCGTAAAAATTCCTTGAAAGCTGTTTGGATAACCTGTTTCTGCCGAGAAAAGGAGTTGATAAACGCACCCTATGTGTACGGGGTTGCGACTGTCTCCAAACCTATTTACAGGGCACAGTTGATTCTATGCCCCGGGCACAGTAAATCATGACGTCATTTTGATAAAAAATGGGGCACAGCTATTTTCATGACTCCACTTTTAACCAATCAGATGAGAGGAATCTATATATCAGGTAGATAATAAAAACTAATGTATGGTTTAAGCATTCCATAGTTACCTTATGCACACAATAAGCCAGTTCGGGGTTAGCTCATGGGCACATGGGTACAAATGACTTTTCTTCTTTCTCAGTTGATTAGGCACTCCACTAGTTTCAAGCGACAGAAGGCATGAGCTTGCCCAACGTAACAATTTATGGAATTCATCAGTCATGTTCAAACAAAGGATGAACTTGCATAGACCGAGGTGACCAGAATGATCCTTCCATTGGCATTTTGGAAAGTATCCATTTCATTATTTTGCATTGAATGTACTTACAATCTCTTTCCATTGATATTGTCAGACACCGCTTTTGCTGTCAGGTGGATGTGCTGGCAAGCACCACTTATAGGGATCACTTGAATAATCATTACATTACAGATGCTTATCTCAGTGAATTTAAAAACCACCATGCTCTGCTGGTACAGATGACCTTTTTCTGCTCATGCTCAAAGTGGAACCCCGAACTGGCTTATTCCGACTGACGCACTCAGACCTGTGCGTCATTAATATAGGTCTACATCCATTACTGCACAATGATTCTGTATAGGGAAAGATTTTGGCCATGGAGTTGAAGGTCAAGGGAAATGTCACATTTTTCCCGATATTTTGAAACTAGCCCAGTTACCAGTCGGTAATTAATTGAAGACTTTTGGGCCATGGGATACAGATACAGATACAGATACAGATACAGATATTTTTATTAGTCTTTCTTCCAACAAAAAAGATAATCATTTTCCAGGTGAAAAAATACAATACAAATTATACAAAGTACACTGTATACATAATTCAGACATGAAAATATAACTACAACAATATAACTTAGCAGTCGCACATAATATACAATCCACATAAGTTAAAACACAATTAAAAAATCTTCACAATCATAATACAGAGTAACCAGGAAGAGAGACTAATAAGAGATAAGAAGACAGAGAGAGGAAGAAATAAGAAAGAGAGTGAGGGAGAAAGAAAAAAGGGAGACACCCAACTAGAAGTGGTAAAAAGAAAGGAAAAGTCTGATATAGAGAAGAGAAAAAGGACATCATTTATGCACTGCACTGTGTTTAAATTAAATTACAAGAAAGAAATACATATATACAAAGACTGCACTGGGAAAGACACAAAGACAACCTGTCGATAGTGCCCTAGTTAAGGACACAAGCTGGAATGCAGTGTTCAGGAGTAGCATACCTTCATGTAACTTCATGTAACTTCAGATGCGGAATGTCCCACCAGGTGCAAGCCAGGCAGTGACCATGCCAACCGAATCATGCAAATTCGTGATAGCACGATCAACGCCCGGCACACTCCAGGCGAGACAATCCGCATCTACTCAAACAATTTACCATGGTCTTGTGTAAGTGTGCTTAATGCACGTGAGGTTAAAACGAATCAAGTGGTAATAAATAAATATGACCACACGTCTTCATTATATCAAGTGATACGAGGCGAGAAGTAAGGGTGAGAGGGGAATGAGGGGGAAAGAAAAGAAGAGGAAGAAAAAAAAAAGAGAGAAAGCAAGAAAAAGAAGAAAAGAGAAAGAGAAAAAAAATGCATATGCTGGTAGAGAGACTACATGTACCCTATTGTTTCCCCATCAATAACAAATTAAGTAACATATTATAATGCATATATAACAAATTTAAATGGCATCTTATGATACAAATCCCTAAACACAATTCATGTTTCAAATCTACAAACGCCTAAGAAAAGATTACAGAAAGTGACTCCGGTCGAAACCAAACAGCTCCAGCTGACTCAGTGTCGCCGAGTACTATTGAATATGTATATTGCACATGGAATAAAAGATTCTTCTTTGTAATATCTAATGATACAAAAAAGAAGGTAGGGGAAGGGGGAGGGAGAAAAGAAAAAGAAAAGAAAGAAAGAACAGTTAAAGAAATGTTGAAAAGAAAGAGGAACAAAAAGATAGCAAGAAAAGAGAGAAAATGCATATGCTAGAAGAGAAACTACATGCTTTCCCCATCAATAACAAATTTAAATGCATACATGAAGTATATAAATTCCTAACATAATTTATATGAACAGACATGGGTCAAAGGTCAAGGGAAAATTACTCAATTCCCCAAAAACCTGCTCTCGTAAACAATAATTTAAGCATCCATCCAAATGAACCTAGTTTGAGGAGGGTAAACACTCAACACATTTGTGAAAAACATGTCACTTCATTGGTTTTTTTTTTTCCAAATCAAAACTGTCATTTCATAATAAAATTATTGTCAAGATGTACTTCTTTGCAGATCTTTTGGGAGAACCATGCATTGCGGCGGAAGCATGGAGTCGCGCCATTGCGATATTATCACTGAGCTACGTTTCTTCAAAAATACGGCTCAGTGTAAATTCTTTGTATAAAGGCTGATAATTGCAATTTACAGGTTCATATTGGCCTGTCAAAGTTAGTCATGAATGAATTGAATACACACACATGAACTCTCCTTTTGGTAGATAAACGTAGGCCTACGTTTCGAGATAGAGGTAAAAACGTGAGACAGCCTACCAGCAAAACTTAGCCCGAGAAACAGAGTGAGAAACAGCAGTCAAACCTTGGTGCAGCTCTGCCGAGAGAGAACGCCAAGCTAACCCTGCAGTAGTCCCTGCATAATCGGGTACCGCATAATAGGGTATTTTGCGTGGTTGACGTATAGGCCCTATAACAGGCTAGACAAACTGTTTACCTGAAAATCGGGTGGTGACACATTTCCTCTAGCGACAGTTGCTCCGATCTTATTTTCTCAAAGGACTTAGGTTAGAGTTAGGGTTGTGATAGGGTTCTTGCTAGTGTATTGTGAGGATTAGGATTAGGATTAGAGTTATGTTATATGGATAAGTTTTATGTATAGCTTATCATAGCGTGCAGATATTCATGGGAGCAATGTCGCCGGAGCAATGATGTCAAGGAACCGTCAAGTAGGCCTATAGGCATTTTAGATAAACGGGTAGAAATTAATCTTCCAGACAAACTTGATCTTTGACATAATGATAAATTATGAAGAATATGTGAGGCGACACGGCGCGTATAGTCAGTCAAATTTTGAAATTACCGTTACACGCCGGATAAAAGCACCAAATTTGGAGAGATGGGGTCTAGGGCAATTACCCCCTGGGCAATTACCCCGGACCCTTCCCCTGTCCCTAATCCTAATCCTAATCCTGAAGCTAATCCTAACCATAACCCAAACTCCTAACACTAAACCCAACCCTAACCCTAATCTTTACTCTAACCTTACCACTAACCAGTATTTAGCCGGGGGGTAATTGCCCTCTGGGGGTAATTGCCCGGATACGTACTATAGGCCTATGCTGAATTTCATTTTGCAGAAAATTTCGCGTGCATGAAACTTTCGCAAATTTTGCGAGGAACCAAGATTCGCGAATGCAAAATGCGCATGATTCTGAACAACGCATTGCCAGTGACAATTCGCGGAAGTTTCATGCAGCGGAAAGAGACCGTCGGCTCCACGGAATTCGCGACAGTTTCATGTCACGAAAATAGCACTGTATATTCATATCTGAGGAAATATAGTATCAAAAAAGAGATTTAGATGTGTTTTGTTCACTTT